>UCOM01000213.1:0-106295 GCA_900474385.1 Ormyrus pomaceus
GGGGGGGGGGGGGGGAGGAGGCGAGAGAGTGTGTATGTGCGTGCGCGCGGCGATACGCAGCGCGCACACAGAGGTGCGGCCTACATATCGAGATTCGCTCGCGTAATGGAACAGTCAGGTTTGGGCATTGCTCGAGGGGCGACGGCGAGGCGTCTCCCCCATCTTTCTCTCGGGAGCGCAGCCGCTGAAAGAAGCTCGGCTTTGCGGCCGAGCTTCTTTTGCGAACCGCTGGTGAGAATGTAAAGCTCACTTTCTGCCGAGGGCGGCGGGCAAGAAATAGATGCATTTCAGGGGCTGATAATGGGATTGTATTCTTTGCCGGATGTATTCTTGCTGGATGCTGGTAATGCGTAATTTGAGTTAAAAGCTTGTAATTGTAAAATTTAATTTGAATACCACGTTGGTAATTGGGTATTATTTTTCACGAATTTCAGCACGTGATTTTACTTGGAATGTAGCATTGTATTTTTAGAAAATTTAAGTCGTATAAAATTCTTATCTGGATACGTTTATTTGCATAAGCCACTTAATGCAATGCATATTTGCATAATCCATTAATAAGTAGCAATCGTAAGAAATATAACAAGTTTTATACAAAAAGATTCCTCTAATCCAATGCGGTAATCCTCATTTTTTCACTTTTTGCGCCAGGATTTCGATTCGAACGAGTGACCTGGTTCGAAGAAAATTTAGCTAATATCCCAGAGCTGAGACCAGCTTCGATTTTTCCCAAAGCAAGAAGTGGCCTTTTCCGAATGCGCCTCTCGCTGAATCGAGTGAATATATCGAAGGAGAGAGAGCATTTTAAACCGCGAACGCGGCGAAAATTTGATACCGAACCTATATACCCGAGAGGTTGAGATGATGTCCAGTGTGGGGGAAGCCAAATATCTTCCGCACAATGTACTCGCGGAAATATGGAAAAATGTAATGCGCCGCATAATACCGGCTGTGTATCGGAAAATATGGACGCGCATGAGGGATTAGTCTTTTTTTTTTTTTGAGCTCCATATTGTTCGCTGAACTGCGACGACGTTCGGGGAGTATTGAAATTCTTAAAGTGACGTTAAATAAATACTTTTTTTTCAACATTGGGAAGTTAAAGATTTTTATATTATACTGTTGGTTAGCTGCAGAATCGATTCGGCAAAACCATAGAATCAATTATTAAGTTTCTTGAAACTAAGTGGAGCAGAAATTATAGAAATCTAGAATAATTATCGCAGATTACGAACTGGTCAATGCTTTTTAAATATCGGTATACTATTAAAATTAGCGCTGCTGTTAAATAAGATAGTCGTAAGACGCAGAAAGGTAGCTTCTAATTTTTAAGATAAATATGAACGTAAGCTTAATAGGAAGTATTTCCTACGTAAATAGAGAAAGAAATGAAACTTAAGCCTCTCCAGATCTCTATCATCCGGAATCATTAATGTAAATGGTAAATTCGATATAACCGCAGCTTTAGTTCTATATAGATGAACTCACAGGCGGCTAAATAAATAACGAGATTGGAATTGAATCGGCGCGAGTTGGTAAAGCGAAATTAGAATTGTGTGTTTTTTTTAATCAATATGTCAAATATGTGGTTCAAGGGATCTCGCCCAAGCTCCAGAAGTATGAATTGTTCTCGGAGCGGGAACCCATTTGGATTGTCTATTAATACGATTATCGATCAGTATCTTGGAAAGGAAATGAAACTCCTCGGTGGATCATTACTGCGCTTAGCGTGAAAATTTACTGCCAGTGAAATTGGTGCTTTGCTAGTCTTGTTATTAGTGTACAATTTTATTTAAATGCAACTTAATTAGAAAAAGCGATGTATTAGTGTTCATAATTTTTTTAAATATTAAGTTTCAATTTGTAAAAATATCAAACGATTTAAATGAAACTGTTCTTTTGAATTTTATAACTCAATTAGATTTAAAAAAAAATGAGCTATGCATATACTGAATTTTATAAACTTCGCGACTTTGTTCGGTCTATTAAAAATGACTTATTG
Organism: Ormyrus pomaceus; assembly: GCA_900474385.1. Classification (NCBI taxonomy): domain Eukaryota; kingdom Metazoa; phylum Arthropoda; class Insecta; order Hymenoptera; family Ormyridae; genus Ormyrus; species Ormyrus pomaceus. The sequence continues at coordinate 2,003 of UCOM01000213.1, forward strand.
GAATGACTTTTAAAACCGCTTTTTCTCTTTATGAAAAATCGTTCTATTCTTTGAGCTCTTTCGCTTTTTGATTTAAATCTTTTCAAAAGTAGAGATCGAGCAAAAAGTTCAAATCCACTCCACAAAAACATTTTTGAAAAAGAAATCTTTAGAGAGATAAAGTATTTCCATTCGCATTACCAAATTCATACATAACCGAGGATTTATAACGATCCCATAATAGGTAATTTTCTTATACGAATAAAAAATAACCCAAATCAATCCCCAGCTCTCGTGCACCTCCAGCGTCTCCCATTAATTTCGCCCTCGAATCGAGATTCCAGTCTTGGCCCATCGGACTCTTAAATTCGACGTCCTCTCGTAATCGTCTGCACTTCATAATGGGCGCGCGCGCGCGAGCAGTTTCTCTCTCGCGCGACGCGCGAAAATTACGCAACCGCACTCTCACGCCTCGAGGACGAGAGGAGCCGCTGCTCCTAATTCTCTCTCAGCGAGGCTTGATTAATCCATTACTTACACACCGTACGCCGAGCAATTAATGGCCGAATCCGGCTGCGCATATTTTGCTCCCGAGCTTTCCTCGAGGTTTTAAGGGAGCCTCTTTTACGGAGAATTATATAGCTTCACGCGCGGACGCCGGAATTTCAGAGCTTGCTGATTATATTAGTTTAGAAAGAAGTGGATTACATTTCTATAGCTAAGTGGATTATTAAGCAGTTTAAGTTTAATTATGCAATAAGATATGCGTATATATGGAACATTCTTTTCCAACTTTATGCCAGTGCTGTCCATTTCTTATTTGATCAAGATTAGAAGAAAGAGAGAAGGGCTCTCTTTTCTGAGTGTTCTCGCGTCTCGCGCATATTTCTTAGCTTCCTGACTGTCTCTTTATAATTACTCGGAATTCGCCACCCTTCTCTCTCCTTTCCTTGCATCTCGGTATCCCCAGCGTTGTAATTAAGCACGCGGGTACTCATGTGTGCTTTGCGGTTCCTGACGCTTCCCTTTTGTATACCGTGAGTTTAATGCGTTATGTGCAATCGTAATAATGTCGGTCACCGGTCGGAAATTCGGATATAATTTTTTTTCAGTATTCTCAAATTTTCAGGATGATCAGGTCGTATTCGACCTTCGATCGAAGATTGGAAAATCCATTTCTTTAATGCAATGTAATTCTAAATTTTAGGGAATTAAGAGGATTTGTAATAACTGGAACCATGATCAATAAAGAACCATTTAAGATCTTTTCATTTCAGAGCTCTATTTTATTTCAATTTATATTTCCTGCCAGGGGACCTAATTTGATTTTATCGAGAGAATTAGCGAATGGATTACAATTTTTGTTACTTATATATTATAACTTATTTTTAGCCTTTATTTGTAATTAAACATGCTACGCTAAATCTTCTTTGTACGAAAGAAAAACTGGTAGATGGAGCAAACAAAAAATAGTTTGCTAGAGGGATGAATTGACTTACTGGTCGTAATTCTCTATTGTAAGCTACGATGACGTCAAAAATACTAGTGACGTAGGGCCGTTTCTCCCAATATAAGGTCGGAATAGAGGTTTTGGTACAATACATAAAATTAAGATATTTTGTTAGTTTTTGAATTTTTAAAATCGCTTGCTTATAATTAATATAGAAACCACTATTCAACACTTTTGCTAATATCAATCCATTAACTGGTTTAAGCTGCATATTACTACAGATTAATTGTTAAATTAAGCACTAAAGGAAACAGCAGCCGAATAGTAGAATAAACATATAACGATTCAAACCTCTTGATAGCTGTATTTTCATCATTTCTCTTTCGCATCACTTAATATGCTATACGTTATCTGTTCCTTCATTTTTTTTTCTTTTGACAAAGCCTAGAGATTCATAATGCATGAGCTTTTTTTCTTCCAGCCCCATATTGGAAAAATTAATGAAAGAGCACTGATAATTCGTATAAATTAACATTAATTTCAATTTTGAATCAAAGCTTTTTTATGTTTGACATTTTTATGCATCATAAATAAATAAGCATTAAATGAACGATATCAAATGCATATTCATGACTGCGTTGCAGTAACTTAATGCTGTAACAAAAATTATATACTTATATACCAATATATATTACGTATAATTTACATTTATATATTTTCGACTATTACTAAATACTAATTTACTATATAGTAAACCACAGAAAAAAAATATAATAATTTAACTGTATTAGTGTTAATTATAGCTTTACCAACTATAATTCGCATTATATATACCATCTAAAAGTATATTACCAGTGTATTCCATAACGAATAGAGTCTTAAACGACTTCATTATAGGTCCTCTAGCCGATTCACACAATAAAAACCAATAACACTTATCTCCATCACAAACCGCCGACAAAAACTCGACTGGGAAGGATATCCCTTTTGCTTTCAGTCTTGAACTGTAAACGTCTAGCCGCGCAGAGACAGCGACTGGCTAGAGCACGGCAATATTCGGTCGGGCCTCCTGGACTCGGTCCAGAAAATTAGTTGCGCAAGAGCGACCAGTCGCGAGAGACAAATGCCTCGTCTTTCGAGCCGACTTCAGACCCCAGCCTTCATGTCCAGGACAGTGGGAATAAACAAGAACGATGCCGCGAGTTTCGAAGTTTTCTATTAATATTCATTAGGATAACCCGACAGTCGTTCAATGTGCATACACTGCTCTGCTTTATAATGCTTTTTTAATCACGACGAAAGAGCGGGAGGTGTGCAATTTAATTGCCGGAATATATTATTTAAACATTTGGCTCGGCGCGGAAAATGTTCCTCGGTGAATCGTAATTTTTAACTATATACATACCCGCGATGTCTCTTATATACATGTTACGCTGTTAGGTAATTCGATATATTCATGCCGCCGACGTCGTGAAGGCGCAGGAGAGTTAGCGAGCGGCTCTACATTTATGCGAGAGGATTCAATTGCGTTTTTTTTTACTTTAGTCCGCTAGTTTAATTTGAAAAACTTCAGCATCTTTTTCGGACGAAAGCCTTATTAAAAGTTACGTGTTTTAAATACCTAACGATTTCTTTGCTCGGCGGAAAGTTGATGAAATTTTGAACGCTTGAAAATCAGAGGGTTAAAAACGTTTGGAATCTTTCGGGGAAGTTGGGGAAGAGCTTGTTTCGTCTGAAATGTCTAAAGTTTTCATAGCTTCTTTTTTTGGTACGATTTAAAAGTAAAGCTTGCGACGGATCTTTTGATAAAGGCTGAAAATTAGCATTGGGTACGGTGTTAGACCAATAATTACATCTAAACACTGATAATGTACTTTTAATACTGTAACAATTACTTTTGAATTTCAAATTTATTATTAGAAAAAATCATGAAAAAAATCATGAGTTGAATATTTCAACTTTTAGTTCTTAATTCTGATTAAAAATGGTGCGTGCAATTATTGCGGGTGAAATTAATAATTTCATTAATAAAGAATTTAATTCGCTCATTATTCTAAATAATGACGAACGACTTCTAAACCCCGATAACTCGCGGACAAAGCAATCAATTATTCAAAATTAAACGTCAAATTGATAAAGTCGCGCTAAGCCGACGAATTTCACATTATCCCGTCATCTCCGGGATATCGCAATATCGTCGCACCTGGACCGCACCTGTTGAGGCGGTAAATTGAAAAGCCCTCGCGCACTTTAAAAGCCGCGACGTTTATTCGAGCCGTGAGTGGAGAATTCACGGGGAACAAAGAGAAAAAGACTCGGGGGCAGTTCGACAAAAAGTTTTTCCGCGCCGCGCAGCTCCCTCTCTCTCTCTCTCTCTCTCTCTCTCCACGGCCACTCGGAAAAATCATATTCCCGGCCGCGCCTGATTTCGCATTCTCCTTTTTCCGCGCGCGCCGACGATTGCCACTCGAAGCTTTTTCGTCTGCAATTTTTCAAGCTGACAAAGGGCGAATTATTAAATAACTTATGCAAATGACCCTCTCGGCGCGATATCTGCCTCGAGATAAGTACAACTGCTGACATCCATTGTGGCAACGGGGCTGATACGATCAATTGTACTCCAGACAGAAAATCGGTCTGAGCATCGGAATTAAAATTTGCTCTTGAATTATTCACGAGTTGTTAGATGAAATCTAAAATTATCTTAATATTAATTCTTTGACATGATTTAAATCTTAATTTGAAGGTGGGGGTTGCTTTCCTCTCGTAATTGATGTCATTTAATCAATATCAATGTAAACTATAACAAATTTGACGTGTAATTGTTTCTGTTGTTGCTTCGGTAAATTAGCATAGCAATTATCTTAAGAATTATACAGATCTAATTGCATTACAGTTGATATTGTCTTAGTTATGTATACGCGTAATATCTAGATGGGAGTTGGGATCCTAATTAACAGTAAATTCAAGTTTGTTTATTTGAGATGACAAGTTTTAGTAAAACTTGTAATTGCTAAAGTTAGCAAACTGAAGTGCAAATTAACTCACAGAAATGTTTTTTCTTCCAGAAATTTATTATTGAACCATTTGAACCCGATATGATTATTACTGTTCTTTTTTCGATTTAGAAATCCATGTCACTTGCTTGTTTCACAAAATTGTTAAGAATTCAGAAAAATATTTCTTTTCGTAAAGTGTTAAAGGACGAAATTTAGAAAAATGCATATTCCTGAAGTACACTTAAAAATCCCTATAAAATTATCCATTTTCTCTAAATTGTAAAAGCATGCTTTACCGAAGGTAACAAAATATCTGCTTTTAATATTTCCATAACCCTTTCGGTAAAAGTAGTAAAGTCGAGCCGTGTTTGATTGAATCATAAAAAGCGTAGTATCAAATTTATACTGGATATTCCGCAGGAAACACGGCATTGAGCTAAAGCGGTTATTGAACTTGAGGACTTTGGATATGAAGCAATGATCGTAAACATAGGTTTACTAGAATTCCCCTGAAATTATTACGGAACCGCTGCCTATAATCCCCCTTAAAATGTCTAACGCCTTTTACAAAATAATCTAAACTTTCTCAAAGGATCTCCTAACGGGATCAATTATTAGTCGTTACCGCGAAGCCATCCCATTACCCCTCCCGAAAGGTCGCCTTTCGAGATTTCAATTTGAGGGCGTTGGCGAGCCATCACGAGGACCGCGACTAAAAATTCAATAAGGAAACTTTTTCTCCCCCTGCCGCCCCGCGGGGGCGGCTTTTCAATCATCGACTTTAAAGAGCGTATCGATCGACAAAAAGTCAGGCCGCTCGGCCCGATATTTGCGCTCTCGAGGGTCGCAATATTCCAGTCGGTCCCCTCCCCGTATAACTTTCCCCAAGTATTTCACCTGCCGCCGCCCCCCCCCCCCCGCGGAAATCGCGCCCGGAGCCGCTTTACAGCGCGGCAAAATTCACTGCCTCTGCAGACGGCGCCGGATTTTCGCTTCGTTTTATCTCCCCGCGAAACAGCTGCGATACAGTCGTTCCGCCTAGGTACGCGCGTCTGTCCGCGCTTACGTGCTACGGGGCCGGGCCGTGGGATATGATATCGCGCGCACTTGCGCGACGAAGGCGAGAGCCTTTTTTTTTTTTTTGTTCCGGAGGGGGAGACGATAATCCGCTGAAATACTGAAATACCGAAAACGCCGAAGCTGTTTTGAAATTGTGCTTTCCAATGATTGTGCTGACAAAAATTGTGAGAACTGCGTGTCTCTACGCAATTATTGCTGTCAATAGAAATGTATCAATAGAACAGATTGTTGTTGGCAGAAAAAGATTAATCAATTTGAATATTAGACAACGTACGACTACATTAGATAAATGACGTTGAAAAGAAAAAAAAATACGCGCGTTTGCTGATTCGTCCGAACACTGTTTTGCCTGTGCACTAAACGAGAAAAATTTAGATTTATGAAGCAGATTTATTGTGTATCATAAAAGGGAAGATACTGTATTTGGATCATCATTTTTTATTCCTGTCAAATTTAAGGTTCTAAACCTCCCGTACAAATGACTTCAACCTTAATAACGACATCATTCAAATATAAGTGGTTTAAGTAAAGTTTTACCTTGGCACGAATCACTTTTACGTAGCTTTATTTTCACAAAATTAGGCTGCCTAAAAATTATTGTACGGCAACAATAAATAATTCTTATTTAGCACTTTCTAGGTTTAAATGCACCGAAACTGTCAACTCTAGGGATTAATCTAATTCACAAAACAAACACTTCAATTCCGCCCTTTTTCGTAAAGCTCGTCGATTTTCAGTGCACTCTAGTCGTAATTAAACTATTTTTACACGGAGTTTACCGTCCCATTTCACAAAGAAACTCGCTCTCCGCAGTTTCAGTGCAGAAAATAGCGAAAGTGTATAGTGAAAGGCGGGGCGAGCGAAAAAGGAAAACTTCGATTCCGGCCGATTGATCGCATCGAATGGATTCTCTTTATACGGAGGACCCCTCAAGGATATTCCGAGCAGTGCTGCCGGTCTCGATCGATGATAAATGTGAAATTTAATTTTGTTTTTCTCCTTTTGGAGAGCGTTGATTTTTATTGAGTCAGCTGCCCGGTGTTCGATGTATTTTTTGCGCTTTTACGTGACATTGAATTGTCGCGTCCCTTTTAATTGATTATTTTGTGATGGTCCATTGTTCTTCGTTTACATGTACTTATTTTTAGTATAAGGTAGCGTCGAAAGAGAGTAAATAGACAAAAACTGTGTCTACGCATCCTGACATGCGAAACATAATATGTTATTGTGAATATTTTTAGAAGGTATCTAAATGAGTAAGAGAAACAGGCTGAGAGCGGAAAATGCCTCTTATGCCATTAAGTAGGCCTGTAGAAACTTTGTCTGTGACACGAACGACCTCAGTGTTAATCATGCTTCAGGATATTTTTACGATCAAAAACACCTTGGTAATTCTATCCCATCGGAGATCACAGAACTTGACATCAAACTCCGTAGCTCATTAAGTTTTGGACAACCAAATTAAAAATCTAGTAACTTTTTCGTACTAATCCAGTAACCCTTGAACCCTATTGACTAAAGAAGCAAACGCCTGACGACCTCTGCCTGACCGGAGCTTGCCGGCGCATTTGTCGCCGATTTCCCGGAGTTACTGTTCGTACGGTGACGGAGTGCAGGTGAAAAAGACGCCGGCGGAAACGACGACGACGAGAGTACAGCGACGGGAAACGACGAGGTCGCGCGACGAGCAGCACCTCGGAAGTCTTTATTTGTGCACCTCGGAAGCAGCCATCGACGTCAGCGACGTCGAGCCGCACGCGGCAGCCAAAGTCAACAGCGACGACGGGCGGATCTCGTTTGTCGGATAGCTCCGGAGAGCTTTGCAGCCAAGGTAGGCTTAAATTCTGGATTTTTGGGCGGGTGAACGAGCCAGCAGCGGCCAGAATTAGCGAACGACCGTCGGAGCAGGCGCGAGTGCGAGGGAAAAGTCACGAGATGGGTACGAGTTTCGTTAAGTCGGATGGCGGAAAGTATTATTTTATTTTGCAAGAGTAAATTCACGGCGAGAAGTTTCGCGATTTTTTTCCGCGTGGAGGGAAAGAGAGAAGATGCAAGAGTGTACATACGTGACATTTAGAATTTTTAATTAAGGCGCAATTTAATTAAAATATCGTTGTGACAGTTATATTTATATCAACCGTACAAACATATTATTGTTATTATATCACTGTACAAACGGGAATACGTATTAACTAAGTCAGTAAATAAATATCATTATTATAACAATACTGCATTTATAAACAATTCATTAATTTAATAAGTAGATGTTATACCAAATTAACTGTTTAACTTTACAGAATGTTCTAATTTAATTTTAAAACTAATAATTTTTAAAAATTACTGTTTTAAAAGACATACTTTCAACATAAAATAGTTATTGCTTTAGAAAGCAACGGTTTAAAATGGCTGTATAATATGAGCATTTTATGATTTTTGAGTGTTTTCATTTTTTCGCTGGTTCAATTAGAATTCAAGTTTTAAAAAATTGCACTCAAATCCTTTCAAAAAAGCTTACGTTAAAAAATGTTTAACCTCAAGTGGAAATCAACGTTAAAGCTAAAATCAAAGCCCAAATAATTAACCGTCACCTCGACCAAATCAACTCCAGTACCATTAATTACTCAAAGCCCTGAACTTCTCCCTAACCAAGTTCCCCCGTCCTGCGTGCAAACTAAAGAACCGTCTCCTCCGCCAACCGTCCCCCGATTTCACGGCGCGATTGCCGCTGCGTGCAAAGTCGAGCTTTAGGAAACTGGGCAAAAAGTTCGGGAATCGCGTGTGTGCATCGCCGAGCCGTAAAGGACTTTTGATGTACGCGACGAGCGCGCCGAGCTGCGACGGCGAATCAATACGCCGATCGAGCCTCGAGAGAAAGAGAGAGACGGAGAGCGCGAGAGTCAGCGAAAAAAGGTCTAAAGAGGAAAATCGAGCCCGCCGCCACCGCCGGCTTTCGGGGGGTAAGAGGCTGAGCGTTGCGCAATGTTTTTCAGGGCAGCGCTTCGGCGCTTCGCTTTGTGGTGGCTGCCGGGCTGCCCCGATGCTCCGTAGGTCGGCGAATCAAAAGCCTCGTGTGTGCAGTTGACGCTGCTGGGTATTCGGGAGAAAAATTTCAAGTGACTGCTTATGGATGGGAAAAATTGTAGATTTACCCGACGACAAGTGCGCTGCTAACTATGTATATAATTAAAACAAGAAAAAGAATTTTAAGAATATTTTTTGAGGTACTGAATTTCTGATGCTTTTGATTTTATCGCTTCATATGAATGTAGATTTATTTAATTGGTATGAATTGTGATCTGATTAACGCTTTAAAAATTATCTTATTATGCAACAATTGCTTCAATAACAGTAACTTTCTTTAATAAGGAAAATGTTTCATTATGTTTAATTAACTTGAAGCAGCTTTGTTTTGCTCCGTTAAAAAGACAGCAATTTTTTTAAATTCTTAAATTTTTGCATTTTACACGCTGCACATTTTCTAACAAACAAAATTTACAAGATAAAATGTTGTTTTCCAGAAAACTTCTTTTTCTCCTCGGGACTAAACATACTCTAGCATGTTTATGTTTATGAAAATGCTTTTCTATATGAATTTACATGCCACGTAATAAAATATTATTCTTTGATAAGGCTACATTCGGTCTGTAAGGTAATTTTAAAATTTTCCGCGTAAGATGAAAATGTTTTTTTTTTCACTGACACAGTACTTTGTGTCGAATATAACTCGCTCTTGATTAAATCCCGAATTAATAACAATATTCAAAAATAAGTAAAAAATGAGAATTACTTAAAGAACAAAAGAAATCTAGAAAGTCTAGCGGGAAAAAAGGGAGAAAGTGAAAGCCCGCGCGAAAAAGGAGTGCAATAAAACTAAAAAAGGGTATATTCATGTCACCTCGGGCCAGGACTCTAGATATTAAACCTGTATTTCCTGCTTTATCTGGCACTGCTTTTTTTTCCGCCCGCGCCAAGCGAGCGTGCAAATCCTCCCCTGCAATTTCGTCAGACCTTTGTTTATCCACCGGTTACCTAACGAAAAAGGGGAAGTTCGCGTATACGTGCATATCCTTCCAGATTTTTCCGCTCGACTTTCGCCGAAGCGCATCATTGCTCATTCGCCCGAACGCAGTCGGATTTTATTGAAAACTATTTTCGACACAGTTTTTGCCGGTGGCGGACGGGGATTTTATTCGCGAAATGCGAGGTGAAATATGTTTGATACTTCGCGATTTCTTCCTTCCCCCTTTTTTTTTTTTTTTTTTGTTTGGACTTTTTTTTTCGAAAAGTAACGGGAGCGACTGCCGGCGCGCGCTCTGAAATATTCCGAACTGGAGATAAATTTGTTCGATATTTTCCTATAAATCAAAGTTAGGCGCGCTCGCAAATATAAAATCTATTCGATGAACGTCAATATTTAGACTTTTAAAGCATCAAGATAATAATTTGCCAAGAAAATATTGGCGCAATTTATAAATTGGTATATATAAAAGTTTTTACATGTATGCGTATATGTGAAAATAACCCGAGAGTTCAAGTGTTACGTTTAATTTGAATTCTGGAGACTTAAAAATTTTAGAAAAAATAACAATAAAGCTAAGTTTTGCATGTTTCCGAAGTAAAAACTTTTAAGCTGATCTAAACCTTTTAAAAGTTATTTTTTAATTATGTTTAGATCGTTTTTTAAAATTTTTGAAAGTATAAAATAAATAGCTTTTTTGCGCTTCAATATTCTCTGTGATTCTCTCTAAAAACATGCGTTCTATTTTGTAAAATTTCCCGTTTAGTTTTAAAAAAAGAATATGTAAGTTATTTTCTCACCAAGATAGCTGCGTATATAATAAAGTATTTAAAAAAAAAAATATGTTGCTACTACTCTAACGAATCTCGGTTATAAATCCACTTTTTCCCACTGAAGCAATCTACTCTTTCTGGGTCGCCTAATATCGAGTGCAGCTGCATTTATATATTTACTTTATCGAAAAAAAAAACCGAGCATCATATCTGCGCGAGGATTCGATAGGATTCGCTCAGTAACGCAATAACCGTAGAAGTGCTTTCCGATCGGCAGACGCACAACGAACGTGATACGACCGCATCACAATTCATAAAACAGAGCCGCGTACGCGCCAAACTAGAAAGCTCCGATATGCCCAGCGCAAAAACACGACTCGGCACCTTCCCTTTAAAAAAATATATATATATATAGTTCCGTCCGGCGCCGCACTCGTAATTCGTTTATTCCGCGCGGGCGAGTTCATTCTTTAGTCCGATCTGCTTACGTCAACGTCGAATTGAAAATCCGCGCGCACCTGGCGTCCGGAGCTCTGCGTGTTCGCCTCTCCGAATTTTCCGAGTGTGCCTGCAGAGAGAGAGAGAGAGAGAGAGAGAGAGAGAGGGCTGACGGGAAAATTGCCGGTTTGAAAAATTCCCCGGCCGTCCCTGCCATTTCTCTCTTTTCCTGTCCTTGCGCCTCTCGCCCACTGGATTTTTCTCGCGACGCCGAGCCGCCGCCGGAGGAGTCGCGGGGACGAGGATGTAACGGACGTGTACATGGAGGATATGGCTCCCCCCGAGCGAGCTGCGAGATACTTCTCGCCGCATATTCTAAGGCGCTCTCGACGAATGACTGCGAAAGAGCTCCGGATCATGTTTATTTTCAGGGCTTCTTTTTCGAGAGGAAGGTAATTTAACACTTTCAGTCATGGTTTTTTTATTATTTAGAATAAAGTGTTGATATTAAGCATAATGATAGAATGTAAAAATTTTATTTTAGTGAAACTTTTAATACGTACGTTTTCGGGGTGTCAAGTAGGCATATACGTGAAAATCATTAGGATAGGAAAAAAATTGCTTATAAAAAGAAAGATCTAAAATTGTACAGTAATTGCTCTTAAAAACTGAATCATCTGAAAAGGTTTATAATTATTTGATTTTAATCCTTCTAAAAATTCAGAAAGTCTAATATTCATTGGCACATAATTACTTGAGTAAAAAAGAAATTTTTAAGTATTTACACCTCGAACTATGCTTTACAGTATTATATAAGTAAATTTAATCATCTGTCCTCTGTAGAGGACAGATGACTGAAAGGGTTAGATTTTGTGGAAAATATGATTTGCACTAAATGGCATTACACTTTAATAAACATTTAGAAAGGTTTTCTTAAAGGTTGATGTTCGAGTTGAATGGTGTTTTTCATTTAAGTTCTTCAAAGTTACCATTTTTTTCACGATTTCCATTTTATTCTAGAAAAATTGTTACATTTATTCAAAGTTTCAAAACGCGGTTTTAAAATATATTAGAGTATTAATACGCCGAAAATTGGGAATACCGTGAATAACTGCACAATTTATTTTTATTAAAGAAATTTAATATCTGTAGAAAGAGCAATAAAGATGTTCAGAGAAGTGCGAAAGGTATGAAAATGACGTCTCTCGTTGACACTAGCTGGAAGGGATTTTCTCTTGGAATTTTTCTTTTAATGTTCTGCGTGAAATTCAGCAGCACGGCTCTTTCTTCTTTTTGAAAAATTTTCAAAGGGAAAACTCAAACTAAAAAACTTCGCGTTGCGCGTGAAGTTTAAAAAAAAAAAAAAAAAAAAAATTAGTTGTCTTTCTACGTTATTTCAGATATTCTTTGTACTGTTGGAAAAAGCTCATGTAATATATAGAAATAAAGCCTGCAAAAAAGATTAGTTTTTAAAGCAACATCACTATAACATCTATAATCATAAAACTCTGTTCTTACATTTTTACAATATATAATCACTCGAATAAACAGACAATATCAATAAGCATCAATAGTGTATGTACAATTTTCTATACGAAACTAAATTCAACGAACAGTTATCAAAATTCTAAAATAAACAGCACGCATCCTCAAATCTCCCAGTGTCCCACGAATCCCAGACCACACAATCAAAGATTCGCACAGTAAGCCTCAATAGCGGAAAAATATCTAAACAGCTACTCTTTCCCGAAAGCTGTTCGAAAAAAAGGACTCCCGAGCTACGCGAAGGCGGCGAAGTCATTTATACCGTCCTGCAAAACAATCGATGCGCGGTTTCTCCGTACACGACTTTCGGCCCCTTGAGCGCGATGGGAATATTAATTGCCGCTTTCGGGTGCTTTTATTGCGAGTTGCCGACACGTCGTTTGCTGGCCGGCCTTTATCCTTGGCGCAACCGCGGGGCGCAATCATTCGCTCCCGTGCTCCATTTTTTCTCTTTTTTTTTTGCTTTGATTTCGCTCGATGCCGCCCCCCTCCCTCGAACGATGGCCGAGAGCGGAGGGGGTGTTATTTAATCGCGACTACTGCAATCCGAGACGCTGATTGATTGTACATTGTTGATTCGAACTACGCGTGCAGAAAAAGGCGGATTATCATATAACAAGGATGCAATAGATTGAAAACGCATGCACGCGCGTACACACACACACACACACACATTTAGGGGAGGGGTTTTTGGAAATTTTTTAGGATGGAGAGAGAGAGAGAGAGAGAGAGAATTGGCGCGACTCGTTTTTGAGAACAAGCTGCATTTGCTGTTCGCCGAGGGGAGGATTAAACGGGATCGGTGGAGTTTACTTTGCTAATGCTATATAGCATGAGAGCTTTTTTTTTTAGCGGACCGGAAATAGGAGAAATTAAGTACTTGCAACTTGTAGGCTCGTTTACGTAATGCATGTATGTACATAATATTGAAGAGGATTACGGTGGTAATGGCTACGATTATTCTTTTCACTCGTGACAACTTTTCAAATACGTTCTACGATAATATATCCAGATGCATTACAAACTTTTGTCAAACCCTAAAATTTGTTCTGTTTCTTACCTTTGGAAAAAGTTGCGAAAAAATACAGTTAAGGGACAAGGGGGCCTCGGACACCTATACAGGATAAATAGAAGCATTAACGCAAAACATTACATTTTATTACATGCATTTTATTCGTCATATTTTTTAGCAGCCAGTTTCAACGAAACTGGCGTATGTTTTTTTTTTTTTTTTTAATTAATGGCATACATTATTCAAATTTGGTGCACATTTGAATTCCGTATCGGATATTGATATTATAACAATAAATATTCTATTTTGCAGCTTCATAAATGAATTTTGAAATGTTTTGAGGTTTAAATGTTAAACTAATTTAATCACGGACGGTATATTTATTCTAAAACAAATAAAATAAGTTTTATAATATCATGGACCCGCATCAATATTTTAAAATATTTTTTTAAACAATAAGATAATTATTTTTGAACTATAATATGTGATGTAAAAATTAGTAAAAAGATCAGTGGTGTTAAAATATGAAAGTAAGGATGTATAATTGGGAAAGCAAACTTTCATAAATATTCTGTGCCTTAACAGAATATAAAACAAATCCTAAGCTATATACCATATATTAGCAATAAACCATATGGTTAATATTTAACCCTTCTGTGCACAATAAGGAGTTAATTCGTCACGATAATCGTCATTTTCAATATATATTATATAGATATTATAGGCACAGGAGGGTTAAATTTAAACTAACTAATTGAACTACGTATTATTTACCTCAAACGAGTTCCCATTCCAAAGAATCAAATTCATTGTTCTTTATTGCAATAAATTAATTACCGATTAGAAACTATAACTATATACAATTTCTTAGTTAAGAAATAGAGCCAATATTTAATTGTTTTCACCAAAGACTTGAAAAACTTTTTGAACAGAAGCAATTTGCCGCCTCTCGACCATTAACCGAAACATTTACCAGTATATCGTTCTCCCATTCCCCTACATATCTCACTCGTGTCATCGACAGGCCATCTCTACTTTTTCACATATACACCTCGGCCATAAAACAAAAAAAAAAGGTCGAATACACGCCGAGCGTCCGAATTTACTTATCAGCAACTGCAGCGGTGCGGCAGCAGTGTTATATAACTGCGTGCTCTCATTCTCTCACGACTAGTTGCGGTCATCGATATGTCCGGGCGACTCTCGACCCAAACTACTTCGCGATCAATTCTCTACTCGGTTTAACAAGCACTCGTCGTCACGACTCCCCCCGTCAATTTTGCTTTCAGCCGTTGCCAGCCGCTGATTATCGTCCCGAGCATCTCTCCCTCTCTCTCTCATAAAAGAAATGCTCTAATGGCGCATGCTGACCGAGTACGTTTGCTCAGATTGACATCGCATCGCCAAATGAGGCTCAGATAATTTATCGAGAAGATCTTCTGCTCGTTCTGCTCGACGGATATTTATACGTTGCAAGGAAACTTCGGTAAGTTACGTATTGACTGACAATATTATATTTTGTGCTGTTAATATTTCTCCAGTTTTCAAGTTCTCTTTCTTCCATTTTTTTTTACCATTTTGAAATTTAAAAAGTTGTAACACAACTGAAGTTTTTCAATTGCATTGGTGAACATTAAAGAAGAAAAATTGTTTAAAGTAATTGAAAATTAAACTTCAAGGGGGTGAGTAATCGTGCTATATAATCCCATTAACTCCATTGTAAAAATTTTTTCTGACTTTGCAATCAACCTGTCAATAAGGCCAAAATTCCTCTTTTTTGTAGTTTTAGGTTAAAATATATCAAAATGTTGACGCGATGAGGATACTTGGAGGGTGAATTCTTTTAAAAATAACGTCAAAAATAATGTTGCAAATATTTTTGAAAAAAAAGTGCAAAAAAATATCATAAAAACTAAAACATATATTTGTCAGTACGCTTTAATGTTTATGTCCGATATTGATATTTTGTATACACACTTGTTATCAACTTTGCGTATTTATTACATGGACGCTTTTGCTTACAGGTAAATCAAATGTGGCATTACAAATATAGAAAAGCATATATATTCCTTCGTCGAAAACATTTTTTGGGGCAGCGATATGTCACGTTGATGCCGTATAAGTGAACAATTAGTTGCCGCACGTTTGGGTATTTTTTTGCCAAGATCTGTCAGGTTTCAAAAGGAAATTTTTACCGATGCTAAAACTGGGTCATCTGTCGCGTGACAGATGCGCGATACTTTCTTTTCGTTTCGCAATTTTCGCGAAACACATTGTGTTCGTGCGGACTTGCGGCTTTTTTTTTTTTCAAGAAAATAAGTCTGGACAAATTGTTCGAAAGAGCAGAGTGCCTAGGCAATATATAGACGAGAAAACTTTCCTACTCTTTTTATTTGTTAAAAAATTTCGAAAAAGTTCACAACTTGCTAGACCGTGTCTTTCATCTACAAAAATGTGGCACGTACAACAGATTTATTACTTGCCCATTTGCGATGTCGAACCTTTTCTCGTTTAAATTTTAAAATTCCAAAAACAAAAAGTATAACCGGTTCAACTCCAAGCTGATTTGCGAATCTCATTTAGCCAGGCTGGGACTCGTCTAAGCAGCGAATTTACGTATTATAAAGGATTTTAGCGCAGTTAGAAGCGCAATTCTCGGCCGGATTTCCGTCGGAGCATCCATCGCCGGCTGGCCGAACGGCGAGCGAAAACAATAAAGGCCTGCAGTGTAAACAAGCCGCTCGTGAGCGTCTGCGGCGGGAGCGAACAAAGAGAGGGTCTCTCTCTCTCTCTCTCTCTCTCGCAGCACATTTATGTTCGGGGGGCTGCAACGAAAATTGCCAGCGAAAATCTAGGCTGCCGGCAATAAAAGTATCTTTTACAAAAGACACTGGGCGTGGCCGAGGAGATCGAGGAGACAGGGAGATAGAGGGCGCGAAGTGCCAATAAAGCGGGGGACGATCTTTAAAACAAGGCTGTTGGAGGCGAATCACAAGAACGTATATACGTATATATACATATATATGGACGCGTCGTAATTTTGCGAAGTGCAGCGCCGCGCTTCTGATTGCCTTATAAATAATCAAGTCCCGCGACGAGTTAATGCCCCTGATTCGATCAATTTTTCAAAGGGCGGATTTTACGAGCCTTCAATGTTAATTTTAGGTCTTTTTAAATTCCCGGGGAGGAGGAGGAGCTCGGTGGCTCTTTGTGAAAAGTCGCGGCTCTCCGCCCGCGCGCTCGCCGATCATAAAAGCGTAACGTCGCGGCGACAATGACCTCGTAAACTTGTAAACGAGCGGAATTCGGGGTAAGAGCCCCGCGCGATTTTTCATTAGAGTATTAAGAGCGCACTCTCTGATAGTAAAAAATTCAGCTCTCCTTGAACGTCTTAATTCGCGGCGTTTCGCGCGAATTCAATTTCAGGGACGCTGTTCTTCGAGGAAAATAGTGCTCGGGGAGAAACTGCGAATGATGGGATAGGAGGGTTGGGGGACACTGAAAAATATATCTTCGCGTCGAGTTGACTATTTTTTAGCCAATATTTTTTTGGTACAGTAAGAATGGCATTGTTTCTGACTTCATCATCTGTTGTTCATTTTCTAAATTGTATTAGTACAGCCATGATCTAAAATAACATTGATGATAAATTCCGTTTTACTATGATTTCAATAATACACCATTGACCGATATAATAATTGCAATTAATGACTATTGAAATTGGTACATGAAATCGATTCGTGTCACTTAACCTCTTCTGACCGACGTCCATATATGTGGACAAATATTGAATTTACTATTATGACGTGTCCTAATTCTTTTTTATGAAATCGCCGGTGGCATTAAGTACTTTGAATAAAATTCTACGAGAAGCGATCACGTTATTTAATTAAAAATTAATTTTTGCCTATTATAGTCGCAGTCGGAAGAAAGCAAAATCTATCGCGACCGTTAATAAATTAAAAGTGCTATAAAAATATTTATTGTGGATTATTTCTTTAGTAACTCGGTTAACCCGTGGGATGAAAGGGGTTGGGGTTGGCAGTGGGTTATTTTTTGAATATACATATAAACGACTCCCACGCAATTTTCCATTCCGAATAGTACTAGTAACCACATATGTGGACACGCAATAATATAAGAAAATATATACACTAATGGATATGTCTGTATATTTTAAGTTTTTAGGGCAAAAGAATAATAGATCCGTGAAAAAAAAATTTTTTTATTTGTGCATTCATGGTGCCGGTCAGAAGAGGTTAAAGCTTCAACTTCAAAACATACAAATAAAATAATTCGTTATTTAATCCAGCTAATTACTTAAAATTAACATATTTAATGCTACATTTCAGTGTTTAAATGATTTCATAAAAATAGCATCAACGAACAGCAATACCTAACATCTTTCGATAAGTTAGAACATTTAAAACTACTAGACCCAATGAATTAGTTT
This sequence comes from Ormyrus pomaceus, assembly GCA_900474385.1. Lineage (NCBI taxonomy): Eukaryota > Metazoa > Arthropoda > Insecta > Hymenoptera > Ormyridae > Ormyrus > Ormyrus pomaceus. The sequence continues at coordinate 19,750 of UCOM01000213.1, forward strand.
AACCTAATTTACATTATTAAACAAGTAGCCAAGAAAACCGAATTAATCTCATCGGCCTCTGCGCTCCCTTTCCTCGCGCAATGAAATCCATCAGGCAGACAGAAATATTCGGCGAAACGTTGTCGGTGGTCGGACAGCCGCGCTAAGTAAGACATCGTCGAGCCAGGACGTTAATTATTAGCCATTTAGCCCGGCGACTTTTATGCAAACGTGCCGCTGTTGGCAGCGGGCGCGGCACTCGAACCGACTGTATGCAGAGGCGCGGCGCGAGCGGGATATCGTCGGGAAGCGGCAGAAAGAGAGATAACGCCGTTATCGCGGGCATCCTCCGTCGCTCCTATTATTATGTTAAGTTGATGGGAGCCGCGAGATCCGACGTGAGTACTTACTCCCTTTTATGCGGAGACACGCGTTGTCTTGATCATTTACAAAAAGATGTCTGTATATGTGTGTAAACTGAAAATACTTCTTCATTCGAGATTGTATAATTTCCTTTGTTGGTTTGTATTTTTTTGGGTTGTCGAAGAGTCGTTACATTGTTGTATAGAAATTTTCTTACGTAATTAGAGATAGAAATAAAGAAAAAAATTTCATTTGAAGGCTTGTTATAGATGTATTTTCATGATTATTGTAAAAATTTGAAAACGTATATACTATTTCAAATAGAGTTTTTTTTTTCAAAATCAATTTTATTTCCAACAATTTTTAAGTAGCTTATATTACATTTTCCAAATTAAATATATTATAACTTCGAAATATCAGTCGGGACAAAATAATGACTATAAATAAGCAATTGGAGCTGTTGACATAAAAAGAACACGCCTTAACCCCAATTAAATCTTTGTACACAATCTGGTTTTGAAAATCGTCGGCAGCATCACCCCATCAGAAATCGATATCCCGCATATATCGAGCCTGCTCGGTGGTACGTCCCGCGCGAGATGTCCAGAAGCAGGTGTAACAAGATTGAGGCCACTTATAACCCCCCGCGTGCCCAAGGGCCCCGGCGGCGAGTTAACCGCCGCCTCCTTAGCCGCTAAACTTGCCCTCCGAGCTCGTCCGCAATCTCCCCCGGCCGCGAGAGCCGCCTGAGATAAAAAGTATGGGGGGAGGGGGGGGGGACGAGTTTAAAAGCCGAGCGCTCCTTAAAGGGAGCGCGGGAGTCGGCTTTTTCCCGCGAGTGCACGCGGAAATCTGCGATAAAAGCCGCTGGTTATGAACACGCGGGCTGTAACGTTTTCCGGCTTACATTGAGGAGTGTACTGCGGGCCGTTTATACACAGCCGCGTGTCGCGGCGGTTCGGGATGAGAATTTTATTGCTCGGTTTCGGTGGAGAATAAAATTTCTTTTTGTCTATATCCGTTTGAAAATCTTCCGCTGTAATGACGATCGAATGTGCGATGTTTCTTTAATGAAAGTATTAAAAAAGTAATGTTTCTTGCTTCACTTGTAATTGAAACTATTTAATACCAAAAGCGCACTGCACACGTTTTTGCCGAGATTTCATCGCTTTTTATTCCGTAGCAGCTCATCGATCGCTTTTTAATATGAGATTTCGAAGTTGGCCGGGACACGCGGCACGTACACCGCCGTAACGATCTTCCAATAAATCGCGATCGCTGCAGCAGACGACGCTCAAAAGGATGCCGCAAATTTTTCCGGCCCGAAGTGGGATATCCGCAGCCGCGATAACCGCTCGCGTCCCTATACATATATATGTATGTATCCCCGCCGCTAATGTTTCGTCGGGCGAAAAATTTAAGCGCCGCGAGTAAATCTCCGACGACGGGAGGTTGAATTACGTTCCTGCGATGCCCGCATTTTGATACCTTTGTTAATTCGGCAGCTGCGGAGGTGCGATACGATTTATTTCAGGATAGAGGCCACATTCCGGACTCATGAGTGTTTTGCTAAAGGACACGGAAATATTATGGAGTGGTGTCGTATGCCATTAATTTATAGGAATATCTTTCCATCGAATAATGAAACTTTAAGTAAGTACTTTGAATAATTAATAACTTACTTTATTCAAATTCATTTCAAGAGAAACGAAGAGCGTTTTTATGGGTTCGTTTTTCAGCAAAGTATAAAGTTTCCTAAATAAATGGTTTTTAATCAGTACAGAGGAAAGGATTAAGTGCGCGTAGCACGATTACAATTCCAGCAAACGCATAGAAAATTAATTTTCACAATTTCATTTGCATCGCCGTGTATACGGAACCGGAGAAAATTGAATTGATTCTAAGAATCTAAATTTACATAACCCGCTCGTAACAGCGCGAACGTTTTTAGAATTGAAACTAAAACTGAAAAACCCACCGGCAAGATTAAAAACGATGCGCGAAACGAAGAAAAAAAGAAAACGCGGAGGCAAGAGAGAGAGAGAGAGAGAGCATTTGTATACGGAAGAAAAACCGCTTCCCCGAGAGAAAAGCTCCGCCAACCACCGAAAGAAGTTCGAGTCGCGACGAGCGCATAAACAGGCTTTCGCGACTAAGCCGCGGCATTGTATCCCGAATGTCGGACAACTCTTATCCCGTCGCGCGAGGAGCCGCAATGAAAGCCCCCAGCAGCAGGCTCGCCTCGCCGCGGCTGCCGATATTATCGCGATAAGCCGCCGCCGTAAACTTATATAAATGCATAATATATAATCTCGCATTATGGCGCGAGGCGACTCTAAAAGTTGCGCGGCCCGAATAATATAACACGCCGCGGCGCCCCGCGGGAATATCAACCTCCCGCGCGCTCGCGCTTTCGTCCTTGCCAGATGTATATATAACTAAAGGCGGTTCTTTATTAACTTTGTTCCGCGCCCGACGTAAACGCAATCGTTCGAGAGGCAGAGCCGCGGCGAAAAGGAGAGGGACGCGGAAGACAATGGTAAGCTCGGGGGATAACGAGTCCCCGCGACAACTCGTTACTTTGCCTCTCTTTTTGGTCTTCCCTTTTTTTTTGCGGCCGATGGCGCGCGACGAGAGGCGCGTTTAACAAGTGCCTGGTGTACGGCTGTTTATTCGTTACTTAAGGGGAAAACATTTTAGCGCCCTCGCGGAGAGGCGGCGAGACAGGCCTATTCAGCCGAGAGAGAGAGAGAGAGACTCGGGAAAATTTAATGCGCCGTTAGCCGGGATACTCTGACTGGCAGCTCCGCGATTCATTCGGGTGCTTTAATGTTGGAAGCGGAGCGCACTGTGAATTGCTATTGTTGACTTTCCCTTCGTTTAAATGTGCTCGTTACGCTGGATTTGCGTTGTTTTATTTTCATCGTTTGATAGATTTAAGGGAATGCTTGAAAAATCCCGTTTCTTTTTGAATTGGTCGACTGGAGGTGAGCTCGATTTTCAGAAAATACGAGATTCATAATTTCGTGCTTCAAACGTCTTTTAATTTTACGATTTCAATTGTTCTCTGCTGTGAATAAAGGTCAGATATTGCTTCGTAGAAGTGCGGATTTTTGTCGGAATAATGAGCTTCGTGTTCGTTTAGTACAATGAAAACTAATTTATTTTTATTGAATGAAATAATGCCAATATCTTTTCATTTGCGTAGAATTCATAATATTTTTTTTATCACATTTAAGAGGGGTGAATAATTGAATTAAATAAAAAACGAAACGATTTATTTAGGTCTTCTTCAACACAAACTAGACGAACCCCAATAAATCCTGTTTTTCATAAATAGCTTGCTTAAAGGAAATCCTTTGTCAACGCTTGCTTTCAGCTCTAGCTCTCAAAACCCTTCATTAGCTTTGAATAGTATTTTCTACACCGTGCTTCGAATGCTTATTAATTCTCAAGAAGTAAAGTTTTACAATTTAAATTTTCAGATTTTGAAAACAGAAAAAAAAGAAGCCGAACAAAAAATAAATAAAAATCGAGTTTAACAAAAGCCTTAATAACAACGTACAGATGAATATTTATAAAGTACTTTATCTTTGCAGTGCAAGTCTCTTTACACTTTACATGAAAATTGAGAAAGTAGTTGTACATTTTATTTTTTTATGATTATTCTTTCAGAATGGTGGTACCAATACCTCTGCAGAACTTGACCTCGTACAAGTAATAATTAAAACTTATTTCATTCCCGTTCAAGGAGTTTACCATATTTTACACATCTATTTAGACACTTGTGTCACAGTAATTAACCTTAAAATTAAAATTTTAGCTTTATTTTACAAATTATAATAATACATTAATATTTTCTTAGGAATAAAATAATTGATTATATACAGGCAATAAATCATGAAAATGCAAATATTCTACTTTTTAAATAATTCTGACGCGTAAAACACTTTTACAAGTCCATCCAACCCAAGAATCCTATAAAAAAAAAAACGAAATCTCATTTCACATTTGCAGTGCGCATCTAAAGAATTCATCATTTTTTCGATTCCCAGTAGTAACGCTCAATATTCGGTCAGACGCGAGAGCAAACTGCTCGTACACGCGACGTGACAGCCGAAACCGAATCGAAACGTCAATGGACAGCCGAGTGTGTATGTGCGCGCCGGTAGAGAAATAGAGAAAGAGAGAGAGCGCGAGAGAGAGAGAGAGAGGCGAAGGAAGATTCGGCAAAATTCGATCGTCAGACGGCTGTATCCACTGTGCTGAATAATGCGCGCTGCTCGATGGTTCGGCTAATGCGTATTCATGATAGCTCGTAGATTATTCAAGCGGTACCCGGCAGCTCGAGGAGGGGGAATGAAGTCATAGAGGAGGGCAGGCTACGCTGCCGCTGAAATAAAAACGCTCGCGGCAGGTTTTAAGGAAATTCACTGGAGAAAAGGCAGCCGGCTTGCGGACGTTACTGGGGAGGCGTGGAAGGCGGGGGCTTTAGTCGAGGCGACTTTCTTTTGTGGGGCAAATATTTGCGCTTCTGAAATGACGACGAATGGGAGTTCAATGAAGTGCTTTTAACGAGTCCAAAATAATTATATGCATAAATTATTTGATAAGCTGGGTCCGGTAGAAATCGTAGCTATAGCTTCACACTTTCAGTCGTGATTTTTTATTATTTAGAATACAGAATTGATATTAAGTGTAATGATAGAATGTATTACATTAAATATTTTAGTAAAAATTTTATTTTAGTTAAACTTTTAATACGTACACTGAGAAAAATAATGCAGTAAAGTTTACTATAAATTCTGGTAATCTGAGGACAGCCTTGAATATGAAAAAAATGCTATAAAATTTGGAAAAATTACAATTTTTATAGTAAGTTTTAATAACAATTGTAATTTTTTCAAATTTTATGACACTTTTTTCATATTCAAGGCTGTCCTCCGATTACCAGAATTTATAGTAAACTTTACTTGCATTAATTTTTTTCAGCGTACATAATTGGGACTACTTTATAATTTGGGACGATCGAAAAAGAATAGAAAAAGTTAGAAAAAGGTAGGAAAAGAATTGCTTATACGCAGAAAGATCTAAAACTGTACAGTAATTGCTCTTAAAGCGGAACATCTGAAAAGGTTTATAATTATTTGATTTTAATCTTTGTAAAAATTCAGAAAGCTTAACATTCATTTGCACATAATTACTTGAGTAAACCTGAAACTTAATTAAGCAATTAACCTCGAAATATGCTTTACAATATTATATAAAGTAAATTTAATGATTTGTCCTCTGAGGACAGATGACTGAAAGGGTTAAGGTGTTGCTGGGGAAATTTGATAAATTTCGCTAATTTTAGCGGACTGAAATATAGAAAACGATGTAATCAGGTGAAATAGATTATCTTCTATTGTGTAATATGCTTTCTCAACTTCAAATTAATTTTAGAAGAAACATTGCTAAACAGACTCTTGGGCAAATAAATTTTATTATTAGTTAAAGATCAGTGACTATTATTTATTAAGTTTAAACAGGAAGTTAATTTAAATGCCCATCAAACTGGAAAATATAAATAAAAATAAAAAGGAATGATGTAAAAGAGGAATTTTATTTAAAATGAAAAAAGTTTTAGTTGAAGTAAAAAGCTTGGAAATAGAAAAGATTGAAAAAAGGAAGGAGAGAAATGTAAAAAAGTAGAAAATTGAATACTGATACAGATGAAGAAAGTTTAAGTTCGCGAAGGAAAAGACTAGAAAAACTTGAATACAAATACTATCAAACAAAAGGAAGGAGTCGAAAGGCGTCGGGAAAAAAATTTAAGCAGGCGAAAGGGGGAGAGAAAAAGTAACGCCTCCCCCCCCAAAAAAAGAGGAGGGTAAAGAACGCGACGCAATGCTGGTGCACCATCAATTTCAATTTCGCCCCGAAGCACGGTAAATCTAATTGGAATTTCAATTAAATCAGCCGTAAAGACAAAGTCGGGGCAAGTCGACGGCAAGGGCTGGCAGCGCTTATCTCTGTAAAAGGGAGGAGCGCGGGAGCGATCTGAATTCGGAAATCGAGCATGCAGATTCCAGGAATAATGAAGCGCGCGAAATCCCCCCCGAGGACGATAACTCCATCGTTCGCGATAAAGTTCCAGCGGAAGCCGCGCGCACGGATTGCTCCGCAAAAGGCTCTTTGCGGCTCGACTTTCGCGAGGCTTCGGCCTCTGTCTCTCTTTCGTTTCGTCCGAGATTCTCCCAGTCAATGAGTTTTGATGTGCCTTGGACGCAGCGTCGCTTCCGTGTCCGCGCGCGAGCTTTGATCGAATAACTTTTGGACTTTGATGAAATAAACTCGGGGAAGCTCTACCTTCCATCCCCCCCCCCCTCCCCCTCCTTTCTCTCTGTCTCGCCCAAGTTTTTCCTTGACGGACATTTATTTAATTAAATTTTGAAAAATGAGCTTTCTAATTATTGCAGAAGTATTGTCCCTTCGGGCAGCGACATCGAGGAGACGAGAAGTTTGAAGGATTCAGTAATTAGATTGTTGACTGTGACAAAATTACGCAACAACTTTGAATTTAAAGTGTTTGAACTTGCAATTCTGTGAAGTTGCATCTTTACAAAATTAAATAAAAACAAGAAAAAGGTAAATTGTCAGTTCTATTTTCTTATTTATTTCTGACGAAAACCACATTCTAACCTCTAAGTCATCAAGTGCGCCCTTCGTAAAAGACTCACCTTAAACAAACCGACGAGTACGTCCTCAATTGGGATAAAGACAAAAGAGTCATCCTTCCGCAATGCTTGCGCAAACAAGAGACAAGAATCGAACCCTCGGCTCTTAAGTCGGCACTCGTTCTCGAGCCCAAGCGTCTCTCTTTATCTTTGGCGCAGACCAGCGTGACTCGCATCTCGGAGGGCTTGCAGAAACGAGACAAAGATCTGTAAACGCGACTCTCTCTCTCGCTCCCGGAAAGTCCATTACACACAATGGAGCAAACGGCCTCTTCGCCGGCCAAGGAACGAGTTATCGTGCGCGGACATATATAAAACTCGACGAAGCACGCGAGCCAACTTCGCATCCTCGTGGAGCACTGGGCACGTGTGTGGGTGAGAGTATTTTTGTGGATGTGTGTGTGTGTGTGTGTTCGTTGCTCGAGGGCAAGGAGAAGCGGGAACGATGAATATATGGATGGAATGACAATCGCGCGGAGTCAGCGTCGATATTCCGGACGCGATGACCGTTTCTCTCGCGAAAATTTCTAGGGGATATTGGAGCCCGCCGATTTTATAACGATTGTTAGTCTAGACGTCACGTGTGACGGCAGATTCGAGTGCTTATTTTTGTACCTATTACTCTTTTTATGAATAGGAATATAATGGATAATTTCTTTTAATATTCCATCATTTCCAATAATACTATTTTGAATGTGGTGGTCAGATCCAAAGTCTAATCTGTTTATGTAATAATTCTGCTAGACTATTACCCTATATACCTTAAAATCTTTTGATTAATGTTTTTGGTAAATATGTCACTTTTTCAGCTTATTGGAACATTTCTATATCTTTTAACAGTCTATTGACAGAGAATTATAATAGAAAAAATGATATTGAAAAATCCGATTGAAATTATTATTGCAGTCAAAATATAATTTGTAAATTTGAATAGTTTAAAATTGCACATCAGTTATGAATATTTCAATGGCTGACAATCCGTTGACACATAACATGCTACGCTTCCATCAAAAAGGAAGGCTCTATTAGTATTCGCTTCACAGTTCACACGTTCGGTACTGTCGCAACAACTCCATCCACGTCCCAAAGTCGCAGCTATATAATCCCCCACCCGAACGCAGCGAAATCGTAAAACGTTCGAATTCCATCGGGCTCTCGCATTCGCACTCTTTGTTCCTCTGTTAGCCGCTAAAGCAAAGTAAATCGATGGCCCCACCCCCGCACGCAAATACTCCTTCCCCTGCCGAGAATCATTGGAGCAGCCGGCGGACAAACATCTGACATTGAATACCCGCGGATATCGGCAGGCCTCGCCTCTTTCTCCCCTCCCCCCTCCGAACTCGCTCTCGGGATAAGTGCAGCCGCCGGGGAGATATCGCGAATTAGGTCATGCACCATGCATGGCGCGCGATTAGAGCATCGGACAATCGGCCCATAGATATACGTATATTTCGCCGGGGACGGGGAGGGGTTAGAATTGAAGTTGCACTCGAATCCGACGCTCTGCTCCGGAGCCGCGTTGACAGGCGAGTTCCCGAGAGCCGAACGAGTCGTGTAATTAAAACGCCTCGACGCCGTCCTCCGACGGAGTGTAAGCAGGGCCAGATGGGCTTTATATCGGTTTATTATGCTGCGGTCGGCTGCGCTTCCGACTTCCGTGCGAGGCGACTGTTGACGATTGGGCGGGAGTATCTTTTCCGGGCGCTGGGATCAGCTGATGGTTTGCTGCATTAAGGAGCTGCATTAGCGGAATGCAGTAGGTGTTGTATATTAGGTTTATTTGCCCCGATGGACAAATATGCTAACTTTCTCATGGTTAATTCGTTAATTAAGGTGAAAGTGAGATACATTTCGTAAAGGTTATTGGCTGTAGAATAGCAAATACGTAGTTAATATTTCTTGCTACTTCCAGTTCTTAGTATAGAGTAATGTATAAAATATTAGAGTTAATATATGCCAGACTCTACGAGTTTTATATCGTCAACACACAGAAATGAAGGATATCTAAAATCTTGACGTAAATGGTAAGATATAAAATACGAAAACCGTTTAAGTCTACAAGAGACATAAATCTCAAGAAATATTTCTTGCGAAAAAAAAAATGACAGAAATCTGCCCGAAATATCGGAAACGTACATCTCTATATTCGTTTCTTTGTACTTGGCTTTCGCTGCAACCGCAATTTTTTAAGATAAAGAAATAGTTTTTTTTTTTAACAATTCGCTTTCAACTGGATTTATTCCAATTTATACTTTATTGAGCAGTAAAATTCTCTTCCATTTTCTGTTTTAATAATGCATATTACAAAATTAAAGTAATTTTGAAAACATTAAATTGAATGTAAATGAGCTTTTTTTGTAATTCAAGACGCCCTTATTCATTAGCTGGTGTTATAATAAGATTCAAGTGAGCCGTTAAATGTTTGAGATTAATATTAAGCTCTCACTTAAGTCTTATTCATTAATTACTCAAGGTTTTCAAAGGAAAAGCTAATTTCAATAGGTACATTTCTGGCTTTCACAAGAAGCTTTTATAGGCTTGTTCACTTAATCGAAATTTTAATAGAAACAGGTTTAAGTTATAAGATCATTAAATTAAATAATAAATAATACTAAACAAAATTCTTTTGTTTTCGATTAAACAATTTTTCGTAATTCCTTTTTGATTTTTATTGTGGTTTTGAACAAAAACAAATTATTTTTTCAATTACTTTTTAAAATACTTACGATTTAATATTTTAATTTAACAAATTGTCTGAGATAGAGACAAATAAATTAGACAAATAAATTATTATACAGATTTTAATTTAAAACGCAAAGTACTTTAAATGCTCGATATAACTAATTTTCATAAAGATTTCATGGTCTTCCAAAGTTTTTCTAAGTAGCATTAAACAAATGAGCTGACAAGTCAAATTACCTCAAAGATAATAATTTTCTAAACTACCTAAATTAGTTACTAAATTCTTGACTTTAAAGTGTTGGCAAATTAACTAAAACTTCTGACGTTACTCTACTTAATGTAAAACTAAGCAACACTTCAGTCACCAAGTGTAGAACAATTTGCAACAATCTCTCCCAGAATAGCAGAAAAACAATTTTACCGACAAAAAGGCTTCCTTACAAACAAAAGAATTGCCAAATCACCAAATTAACCGTCCAACCGACTCTCAAAGATTAAGGATATTAATACACTCCCCTTCGAGCGCATAACACGAGTTCAAACCCAGACATCGAAACTCGAGCGGGCAAGAAGAGAACGAGTCGGCGAATCATAAAAGGCCGAAGCGAACGAACCTCGGAACAAAGAAAAAGCCAAGGAGATAAAGAGAGGAGAGGCGAATCCTTCGGGTGGCGCGAGCACTTCCGTATTTATGGGGCAAAAGTTACGAGTCACGAGACGCGCGTCCGACTAGCAGCGGCAGATGACGGTGACAGCGACGGAGGACGCTGATAAATGTTGGACGGCTTGCATACGGACCCCGAGGAAACGTCAGCTGGACCGGCTTTATTTCCTCATTTATCGGACCCCTGCACCTCTCGGAGAAATAATAATTATTTCACCGGCGCCAAGATCGCATACTTTCGTCGTATTGTCTTAAAAGTTCTCCTGGCGGTGGTAGAGGAAGGAGGTTCTGTATCGATGAAACTGAACTTGCAGAAAAAGATACAGAGCACCGGCAAATAAAGACTCCGATTCAAAGTAAACTTCGCGAATAACCCGATCTGTCAAACGTCGCGCGAGATCCTCTCTCAAAGAAATTTCCGTGCATCTTGCAGAACGGTGCGCACCGTGCGATATAAACGTCAGAAAGCGTAGATTCATGCAATATTCGGCAGCAATCTCGTATCAACGCGCAACGCCTCACAAAGAACAACTCCCGCGTCCTTTCTCCTTCGTCTCCCCCCCGATATAGACTGTAGAATTTTATTCCTCAGACGGCAAGTCCCTTCGAAGACTCACTTATGCATGACGCGATTTCGCGCTCGGCGTGTGCAGGTAGAGCTCTCGCGTGGCTTTTGAAATCTCGATGACTGCGCGAGACTCGCGCGCGGAGAAAAGAAAAGCCAGCGCGCACACCGTCGTATATAAGAAAATGGCTGCGAGCGGGGAAATGGACCGAGAGATACTTCGATAGGACGCGGCGCTCTCTCTCTCTCTCTCTCTCTCTCTCTCCGCATTGTCGATGCTTTTGACGCGCGTCGGCGAGATAACGGCCGCGCTTATACGAGCGGCGCGTAGCCGAGCGTGAATTGTTTCGAGATAATATTTCGTTTTAGGCGGAGGAGGCGGCTGCGGCGCGGGAGAGAGAGAGAGAGGGCGAGATGGATATCTCGCGGTTTCGCGCACGCGCGACTCTTCTCGTAAAACCCGCCCGCGGCGATTGTCTTTTGAGATTAGGAGATGCGCTGCTGCCATTGCTGCTGCGGCTGCTGCTGATGTTTTAGTCGGGTTTAAGGCGCGTACAAGAGAGCGTTAAAGCGAGCTGCGAGGGGTCTTAATGTTTTGTGGTTTAACGAGCTTATTTAATTCGAGAAAAAAAAGTTTGTTTCTCTTTGGTAATTTCGTTTGCGGCACTTCGCAGGCGGGAAAAGTGTGCTTTTAGGAAAAATATTTTTATGATGTTGCTTTTCCTTTGTATTTTCTACTGAAAGCTCTTAGTTTACGAGGAATTTTGCACGTAAGAAAATGATATTTTGTTAATATAGCATGTCCTTGATTTCAATTTCAAGATATTAAAAGATTTATGTTTAATAAATTGCCGAATCATCCACGCTACTGAATTGGAAAAAATTGACTTCTGAAACTTGTTGATTTAAATGTGGCGCTCTCAGTACACCCAATAAATTTTCGAAGCAATTGACTTACATTTATCAAAATAAATACGTTCAATTTATTGTATTTTCTTTTTCCTCGTATACGGATATTGATTACAATCGGTAAAATACGGCGAGCCGTACGTTTCTTCCGATCGCGCAATTTTCCATTTATCGAATGAAAATCCTGACAATATTCTCCAAAGCGTAAAGAAAAATTTAAATCGAATACAGTCGGCTTAATGTTTATCCGGAGCGGAGTCTTCCCTCTGTAAATCTCAAAAGCGCCCCTAAAAAAGCTCTAATGAAAAGCGAAAAAAGCCGGAACGGCCGGTAAAAGCAAAAAAAAAAAACACGCTATCACTCGAAAGAGCTATTTATCAGGCCTTAAATCCAGCGGGAGAGAGAGAGAAAAAGCTAAGCGCCCGAGCCCGCTAAGTCAAATAATGAATTGCACCGGGCTAAGTAAGAGTTCGCTTTACACCTCCGGCGGTAAAGCCGGCCTTTTAAGGCCCTCTTATACCTGACTCTCCGACTGGGCGACTTTGGAGAATTATGATGCCGCGGCTGGTAAATTATTTCGAAGCAGGCCACACGCACACGCGTCGACCGCAAACCTGATAATTTCGACGCTGAGGGATCATCTCTCTAAAGGGCTGATCGCATTAAACGATCGCGAGACCTGCAGTTCGTTCGATTAATTTCACGTAGAGAGGTTTATTCTCTGTTGGGCTTTTCTTGCACGTTTTATATATATGAAGCCTGTTACGCTGGGTGTTAATTAAGTATAAAATGTGCCGGGTCGTGTGTTTTCTGGGCGGTAACGATGATAAAATGTACATCTGCGCCGGCACATTTTCTTTCATCATTCACGAGATTTCTTGCGGGATTATGGGGGATTATTCTTGCGTACTCGCTAAAATGCGTACAAATTGCGAATTGGCACCTTTGGTAAATATTTTACTTTGGGGGGTTAAAAATTTTGATTTTTTTCACTTTGTAAATTGTCATCTAACAATAATTAAGTTCTTTACGAACATAAAATCTTGATGCAATATTAGAAACATCACATTTGCTTTAATCCTCGCATATTCCGTCTGATAGTCAGTTTCTTCTCTCGAGTGTCACTACTTGGAATACGAAATTCCATAAAAGCATCTCCGTAACGAGATGTTCAATTCCCAGTAAGTCAAACACATACTTCTGGATATTACTGTCGGCGAGCGAGCTTCTCTTGCGCGTCGTAGTAAAGTGTAAAGTGGAACTTAATGTTCTGAGTTGACTATTTCACACATGTACGCTCTTATGTCTTTCCTTATTCATTCCTTTTTACTTTGCCAAATGAGAAAGTACTGTATACTTACAAAATCTGAATTTGCTCTTGCTTTCTAATAGTGATGAATCTTAAAATAGAATAGTTTTACATTTTACTTGAATCAAATTTACTTCAATTAACTCTAACGTAAAAATCAAAATTGCATCTATTCAATTGTACATAAGTGTCGCTCGTGAAAATTGAATCAGCCGCGTTGAAATTCCTCCGAGTAATGGCAGTCTCTCGCATAAAAAATTCAAGGCGCTTCACGGCAGGCATTGCTTTCTCACCCGAGCCATTAAGGATTTCCAAAACTCGTTTGTCCCCGCGCGAAACTTTCCTGCAAAATTGATGACAAGACACTCTCTGTATCATTCGGGACGAATTAAGGCTTCACCAGGGAAACTTGAAGTCCTTTAAGGACTGAACTTTTAAGAAGACATAAAGGCTGAAGAACTGCTGACTTCGGATGTATAATTGATAGCTTTCCAACTCTTTAGCGACGAGAAACTTGTTTATGCGTGCGGCATTTCACTCACCTACATCAGTTTTGTAAGTACCTAAATCTTTTACGATAAAATGCATAAAACCGTCGACTTTTAGGTAAGTCTCGTTACTTTTTGCAGTAATTTAAAACTTTAAAATCTCACAGTAATACACTTTTCAATAATTATATGAGATAAGTAAACGATTGGTGTTAAATTATTATTATCTTATTTCATCTTATTTCATGCTTTATTGCCCTCGAATATGATTCAAAGATTCCAGCACCCGGAAAAAGATGATTGCCCCACATAAATAAACTTCTCGAGCCAGAAGGTTCCCAATAAAAAGTACAAGCCACCTCATTCTCTTGCATTAGACATCCAGAAGGGTGAGGAAGGTTATACATTCGCGTATATCGAAAAACCCGGGGCGCGCGCCTTTTCCTCCAACGTTCCATAAAATCGGGCAAACGGATCGGCGCATAAAAAAAAGGGGGGAGGGGTGGTTGAACGAGAGAGAAAAAGCGGCTCGCAATCGACAAGCGCGTCACGCGAACGAAAGCGCCTATGACTAAAGCGGGCTGCCTCGTAAAAAGGGTCGAGGATCGCTGGAAATGAAAGATACGTAATGCCGGAAAATTGCCCGCCGTTTCAATTTACACCTCCTCTCCCGGCTCGCAAAGCCTCTTTTCGAGGCTGCTCTCTTTCTCTCGTGATCCACCTGCGTATAGTCAACGAGTTTACGAAGCAGCCGCGCCGGCCGGGCTCTTAATTTGCCAAATTACGGACGGACGAGCTGCGGTAATTTTTTACTCGGACTCGGGGGGAAAAAAAGGGGGGCTGGGAGAGGATAATCAAAGCCTGCAATTTGACGCTTATTACGGCTGCCCGCTGGAAATCGGCGTAATTACAATCGCGGCTTTCATTTGCAAATTGATTATCGACAGGACAAGTGTAGGCGGGAGTGCTCCAGCTGCCCGCCAGACTTGACGCGGAGTGTCGATTTTTAACGGGGATTCGAGCCGTTGCGTAATTTGATGGTAGGAAGATTATTTATGTAAATAATAAATTTTGGAATATGTTGGATTATTTAGAGTTTTTATTTGGGCATTTTCATTTAGTGATTATATTGTTTTTTTTTTTATAGTAACAAATATTTTTTTCAAAGAGCTAAGTTTGATTGTTTAGAATTAGAAAATTGTTAAATATCCATTAAAATGAAATTCATACGAAAACTCCGTAAACTTTATATTTTCTAAAATAAGCTTTTGTGAAACTCAACTTGTTTTGAAAAATAAAAACGGCCACAATAAATCAAGCCTTGCACGTCGTATCAAAAAATGTTGTTCGAGCGCGAGCGAGACGGTTATTTTAACCTCGTGTTACCTTTTCATACTCGCTTTGCTCGGGTGAAAACGGCCACACAAAGATTCAATCACTTTTCTCGCAAATGTATCGAAATATACTATTACTCAAACATGCACTAAACTTGTTCTAGTTCGTCGAAATATATATAACTTATAATTCAACTCTATAATATATATAAGAGTTCTATATGATGACGAGAAAAGTTGAAAGAACCTGAATTAGGTCATCTGCGTTTATTACATACTATTGATGTATTTTTGTGCACCAATGCATAGAAATTATCAGAAGATAAATTCGATAAGTATTATATATTATAGATGGAATAGAAACTCTAAGAAAAGGACTTAAAAGTTTGTTTTTTAATTGACCAACGCATAATTTAATTTAACCATCAAGCATAAAGTTTTGTAATTTATGTATCTATAAAACGAAAAGTCTCATTACGAGTACTTGTTAAGTCGAGAACCATTCCGCGTAAAAAGGAGATAACCTTTACCGGCTTAGCAGATCTCATATAAATCTCCAGAAGCCGCCGGGGCAGGGGGGGGGGGGGCGCAATTATAAATCATCGCGATAATTGCGCTAGATTCCTCAAAGAAAATTAGGGAAATACCATCAGAGCCCACCGCTTCGCGATTATATATAGTTTCGCTGCCGACTCGCCAACGCGAAATAATCAAAACCGCCGTACAAATCCATCGCGAGAAGGCGAACGGCAAAAAGCTCTCCTATATAGAGAAGAGAAAGAGACGTACTCCGCTCGGCGCGAATGAAACTTTCGAGGCCCATTTGTATTCGCGCGGAATCCGCGGTAAGATACCGCCGAGGGCCATTCGTCAGGGCCCTTCTTCCCGCTCCGTTCGAGTTTTTGCGAAACGCGCGCGGGTTTGATAAGGGGAAACGGGTGTCGACGCGCGTGCAGAGAGAGAGAGAGAGAGAGACGTTGCGTCAGCTGATAATGGAGCGGAGGAGGAGAATTCCCGGAAATTCAACGACGAGAGACGGGGGAAAATATGCGGCTTTTTTCTCAACCCCCTCGAGGAACGCGGCGCGCGGCGCATCTCGTGTCATTTGCGCAATCGATTTGCATGCGAGCTGAATTCACAGCGGGACGCGCGCGCTCGTGTTATGCCGCGGATTTTGCGTGTCGAGTTCGAGTTATTTAAAATAAACAGCGCGGTGAAAGGAAGTTTCTCTGATGTGTACTCTTGTTGTAATTAAAACGGCGCGCGGCTTTGGAAAGGGTTTTACGAGGTGCTTTTGAGCGTTGCTGTAAGATAATTGCACACTTTTCCAGGTGGAAATGGTTTATTGCGGAAAAATTTAATTTTCAAAGGGTTTTTATGGGGAACTGCGGCTGCTTCAACTTTTAAAAATTCATTTCAAACATCGGAACACTTTGCTTTACAAGTATCGATAAAAATTGTAAAAATCTGCACAAAAAGAATGTAATAATTGAAAGTTTCGATATGCACATTTACCGGAGAGAATTTCCAATGATTTATGGCCGTAATGAAATTAAATTGTTATTTACGACAAAGTATTATACGTTTCAACTTCTGAAATGCGTTAAATGTTGCTTCTGTAAGTTCAGAACTTTATTACGTAAATGCATGGAGGCAGAGAAGTAAAACTAGGCTGAAATGGCTTGTAGAACAAAGTTAAACAGTTATACCAGTTAAGCCGAAACTGAAAAGTGCGCTCATTATAATTTTAATAGGACGAACTGCCCAGGCATTCAAAGGCTTAATCTCAAATAACCATTAATCGACCACAAATTCTTTTGTCAATATATGCTTACGTATTTTACAAGAGGATCCCTAAAACCAGATTCGATCCGGACGAGTAAAAATCCGAGTGCTTGGAAGCATCGTAGAAGAAAGAGAGAAACTCCAGACTTTGCAGAACTTCCCCCCCGGAAAATCAAACGCAAACTTGAGACGCTACTCCGAGGCCGCAGAAGTTTGTACAATCTAAAAAATTAAGTAAAGTTGGAGAAATTAAAAATTTAAATAACTTCGAATTGCCAAGAGGGCGCTGCGAGGTAATATGATAATGTGTGTATGATCTGCTTCTTAAGTTAAATATTTAGTTTCTGTATAAGCATAATCAGTGTTACTGTAAGAAACTTCTATTTGATCTATCGGTAAAACAAAATTCGTGCTCCCGTAAAAGTTACTGCCTTGGCCTATAAATTAAATATACATTCTTGAATAAGAATAAGTGAAAGTTGAATTTTTGAAAGATGAAATAAAAGATTTGCGATGCAGCATTACTTTGTAAAATAAATCTGTTAAAGGATTTTAATTTGCCCAAAATGTTAAAAGAAAGTTAACTTAATCGTAAAATGCATTTAATTTCGCCAAAGGCGCCCGTAACGATTCGAAAATTAATATTCAGTATATAACAGTGAACCTAAGCGCGCGACAGTAAAAGTTAAATTGAATGAAATCTGATTAATTAGCTGAGCACTTCAGATTTCGCGACAATTATATACCCTGTGCCGCATCTCATTCGGACTAAAATCACTCAATCTCCACAATGGGTATACAGCTCGAATATTCTCGCCCCTTAATTATCTAATTTCATTTGCATCGGATTACGCAGTAACGCGTTTCAATGCCACACCTCCTCTCCATTCTAATGCATTGTCCTATTGAATTTTGCTCCACGGCTGGCGCGCGACGCGGTTTTAAAACATCATACAACGCCGCTCGTAAAACACATCCGCCGACGCAAAAGGCTCGCGGGTACACACGAAAACGGGCCGCTTTCCGGTCAATTAATTAAGTGGACTCGAGCGGAATTTAATCATATTTTATGTTTTCAAGCTCGTTTCGAACTCTGGAAACTTCAGGATCCTCATCGCCTTAAGGGCGGTAAGCGTCTACATTCGGAGGAAAAAAGATGTGCACGTCGATGAAAGTTTTCATTTCGGAGGTAAGCCATACACACAATCATTTAGAAGACTTTGCTGTAAGTTTGGAAGAAGCGGAGCGGAATTTAAAAGTTGTATTGTTTACAGCGGCGGTTTGGTACTCTACGGAATTGAAAAGGTAATCGGCCTAAAATTTCGCAGAGACCGACTGCACGCTCGCAGGGATAAGAATGTGCCAATTATTATTATTGAATGGTTTTACGTAAAGTTCCGAAAGAAAGTAGAAAAAATTATTACTTTTCAAAATGTAAATGTTCAATGAAACTTTTTGCGAAAGAAGTGCGATCAATTAATTTCGATGGATTTGTTTGTAAAATTTATAGAACAAACTTCTAAAAATAGTACGTAGTAGTTAAATTTAATAGGATTCCAAAGGCTTAAAAACCAACTTCGACACACAATCCCACACGAATAAAGTACAACCGAATTCGCATTTACTAATCGCATTGGACGACGAGAATCACGCAACTACGGCCAGCAGCGGCGGGGCAGCTCGTATAACCGGGTAAACTTTTTCATCATAACCTCGCGAGCGACGACTGCACTTGAAAAATATTCAACGGTCGGGGGATCGAGCGTCGCGAGAAAGTAAACACATTAAGGCGTGATAAACCGTCGATACGGCCGCCACAGGAGCGACGAACGTCCTCTCTCCGCGCCGCGAGCGCGGATTAGCATGACAATATCGCTCGGCGGGGGAGTCCCGAAAACTTGCCCGATAGATCAGCTGATCGGTCGCGAAGGAGCAGCGCGGGAGATCGGCCGGCTATTATCTCGTCTCTTTTACGGCAGTCTTCCTCCTCCGTCCACTTCTTCAATGTCAGGCTCTAATGTAGCGCGTCGCCGATACGCTCCGTTATCGCGAGAGCAGCGCGAGCACACACACACACACACACACCGAGATAACCCAATCGCGGACGGCTTTCTTTCACCGGAGGCTGCAGGGAGGAGGATCGTATCGCGCGCGCGCGCGGCATCAATTACCGCGGAAGGCTATTTTTAAGGAGCAAAAATGTCTGCCCTATCGGGTTTCGAGGAAGTCATCTCCGTCGAAAGCCGATCCCTGAGCGTTGAATCGTCATTTTTCTGTTTTTTTTTTCGCTTTTCGACGGGCAAAAAATAACGCTCGCTGCGTTGACCCTTTATTTGCTCGGCGCTCTTTTGTTGGATATTGTTTCGCTTCCATTTGCTTACGCGGGGAAATGCGATCCTATCTTGCTTCTTTTTCTTTGGCTAATTACTGGATTATTTAGAATAGGTGCGCAGGGTATAAAAACTCGTGTTAAATGTTGAAAGTTTTTATGTCCTTTTCATGCTCTACTGTTAGAATTATAAAAGTTATCTTTAGCGCTTTGAAGCATTAAAACAAATTATATTTAGAAGCCTGGAAATTGTTAGTACTGCGAAATAATAAACGGCTTCACTTAGTCGCTAAAGTCAACCTCCAAACTTTTCGTACTGGTTTCACGTGTGACGAGTAAAAATTATAAATGCTTTAAAAGCGCGCGTCCATATTCCCCCAAAACTGAGGAAACATAACTAAATTTGCAGCGCGTCCTTTAAATTTAACTAAAAGCTTCGTTATTTCATCAAAAGCTCCAAAAACATAGTAAAAAAAAGAGAACCTTCCAACCGAAGAACCTCGCGGAATCCTTCGTTTCGATAACAAGCCCGGTCCAACGAGGCAATAATAAGAGAACAAAAAGCGGGAAGGAGAGTAAGAGAGAGAGAGAGAGAGAGAGCACTGCTTGATTACAGCGAGAGCCTCCTCTTCAGTCTCGGGCCAGAGGCGCGCCGTTCCAATAAAGGGGCATTCATAAACAAACGTCGCAATTTGCCGTTAATCCGCAGTCTCTTAAAGTCGAGGGGTTTACACTGCTTGACCTTCGCCGGCGCTGCACTGCGACGTAGCAGATAACGTTATCCTTTAACTCACGCGCGCGCGCCGTGGGGCGGCCCAACGAGCCTCCATTACACAGGGAGGTACACGCGCGCTCTCTGCTTCACGGGCCTCGTCCTCTCTTCTTTTTCCTCTCCGGGTTCCCCTTTTTTCTTGTCGCCCTCGCTCTCTCCTCGTCATCCCGCCCCGCGGCTGCTCTCGGGTTGCCGCCGCCGCCGCTTCGATTTTACGCTACGGTAATTCGCGGTAAATGGGCGTCTTTCCGAAAAAGGATATTAGTTGTGCGCGCTGGTCGAGGTAAGATTGGACCGCCTTTTTCTGGGCTGCTCTCGCGGAATTGGAGAGGGATAAAAATAGAACGGCTTTTAAATCAGTGAGTTATAATGTAGTTCGTATATCCTATATATTTTCTTAAAAATTCGTTGAAAATCAATCGAATCTACGCAGATTACCGAGCGAACGGGAAGATCGTTTTGAGAAACTATATAAATAAATACGTCCCCTCTTTCCTCGGCACATCATACTTAAAGAAAAAGCTTTTTATCGACTGCTCACACTTAGCCAAGTATTAAGATATCGTTTTACGAGTGCGCCGCGCGGCAGTTACACTCGCGCGGGCGTATACAGGGACGTTTATTACGCTCGGGGACGTCCTTTTTCCCTCCTTTTTATCGACACGCGCCTCTCAAACGAGCTCTTCCGCGCAGGTGGTGTGCGCGCGGACACGCGAGAGCTGCTTGCGGGTATTCAGCGGGCTCTGAAAGATCTTTCTGAAAGAGCGCCGCTCTCGCCGAGATTATTCACCTGTTAAAGGTTACAGTCAATTAAGAGTCGCCCGAGCGAGAGGCGAGGGGGCGACTTGATTCTCGAGATTAACAGGCTCCCGTTCGCGTCTGGCTGGTGTAAAAGGGTATAAGTGCGGCGCGTTTTCTCGAGCTGCCGTCTGGTTTAAGAGTTGGAGCTTGGATTCATTTGGGGGAGAGTAATTTGGGTCGTTACTTGCAAGGAGGGCCTTATGTGCTTGAATTTTGTTGTAATTTGGGAATATGTGTTCCGGCATGAAGATGCGAAGGATGCGTTTGTTCAATCACCTGTAACTTTACGGCAATTCATTGTAGAGCATTCTGATTGAAGCTGTATGAAGGGAAAGATCAAATCCTCGTAGGTTCCTTCATATTTTTATGTTAGAGAAAAAGATCCCAAAGTTACAACACAATTTGTAAATGTCTCATCTTGTGAACGGCTCTTCTTGTTAGTGAGAATGATTTATTGAAAATAACAGTTAGATAATTGCTGGATGTAAAAAATTTTTTAAAACCAGTTGACTTATACGCGAACTTTCAGCAAAAGAATACTCGAAGTTGAAACGCGGTAGCAAAAATACACCTGTCGATAATCCGGACGTGAAAGAAGGTAACAAAAAATGAAATGAAAGAAACCAGAGGAAGAAGAATCTATATGAAAACGTCGATGATTTCAGTTTGAAATTCGAAAAAATTACAATCGCGGGGAATAGTACACTTGTACAAAATGAAAAAAAAAACATCCGGGGCAAAGAAAGAGAATCCGCAATATCGAGGGTTCGATAAGATTCGAGTGCACGCCGCGCGGCGGAGAGGAGACGAAAATGGAAGTCGCTGCGGGGAGAAGCGCTTGAATTTTTATCCGAGTCTCCCACCCTCCTTTGTGCTCGTTTTTTTTTTTTTTTTTTTTTCTTGTCGGGGTCGCCGCCGCCGACGCCGATATCACTCATATAACAGCATCAAAATAATTTCCCTCCCTTCTCAAAAGTAAGGACGACGTGGACGCGGCGGCAGGGGGCGTGGAGACGCCGAGGGGGGGAAGAAAAGTCGGCGATCCGATGTCCCTCGGCGCGACGACTCTCGCTGACGTATAAATTGGGATCATTTGTGTTGGGGTGCAGTCGTCGGGACGGCTCTGACGCAACGCGAGGCGAAGCTTAAGTCACGAATTTCCCTTCTCCCCTTTGTACGAAAATTCGGGCGGAAAAAAAGAAATGGCAGCGGCTAAAGGAGGTTAGGCTGTCGTGGTAATTTGTATCGCGAGTCGTTCGGCGGATGTAGCCCTGCTTTATGAGGAGGAGAGTCTTATACTTGGCGAGGAAGACAAATGACGAGGAATAAATTTAACCGCTGGTACGAGAGCAATCATATTTATTTAAAAAGTGGAGGAAAAGATTTTTTTTTCCGCCCCAACTGTCGTCTCGCAGTGGTTCAAGATTGATTTTACTCTTTTAAAATTGTACACTTGACTCTAATCATCCTGCGCTAGAGTATTCAAATTCACATTTCCGGCGATTCCGGCCAAAAGAAAGTCCGAAAACGTCCTAAAATCTACACAGTTTGCTAGAAAAAAAAATCAGGGTTACGAATTATTATAAGCGTATGATCGCGCCTGACTAAGCTTGATCATGCGTAAAAAACTGGCTGACCATGTGTGTCGGGAGTAACCAGGCGTAACCCGTTATAACCACGCGTAATTAAACACAGTCAGGTCTAATCGTCCCAAATAGATTACGCTTGAAGAAAATTTAGATTTAATAAGAGGCGGGGAAATGAAATTTGGCTAAATATCTCTTCGAAATTAAACACTCGTGCAATTTAGTGCGTTTTCTTGGGCGACTTGAAAACGTTGGAATTAATTTATATGGTGAGGTTAAAGGTAATAATAAAGTGGTGAACATTTTTTAAATCGAGGAAACCAAAAACTTGATTAGATACTAATAGCATATTCTCAATTCACAGTTTTTTAAAATAAAAAATATAAATTTTTAACAAAACCAAGAACAACAGCATTTATTAAGACGGCGAAGAAGTTGAAGGCAATGAAAATTTATTACAGATCTATTTTAATGAACTTCTTTCATACGATCCAATAATTTATCCGGCGGAGAATTACGCGCCTTCCGCGTCGTAAGGTAATACATTCGACCCACCCGCAGCTTCGACGTGTACAATGAATAATTTCGAGATTCGGAACCCGACAAGGGCTTACGCAACGGACATTAGTATCCAATAAATCCGAGACATTACCCCAGCGCTGAAATCTCAAAGTACACGGGGCGCGGTAACGGGCGGAGAGCCCGGTACATATATATATATATGTATATATATCGCACGTCGCAACCGTTGCCTGATTAACTCGCTCGGAAAGTAATCGCTTAAGCTCGATTAAGCGGCTCACGTTTCCCTCGGACGCTACGTCGAGGCCCTCTCTTCGTCGTCGGCGGCGGCTCTTGTTTATGCTGGGCCAGTCTCTCCGGCTGGCGCGATGACGAATGAAAGCGGCGGCGGTTCTCTCTCTCTCCCCTCGTCGGCTCCTTCTCCTCTCTTATATTCCGTCTGCTTTACTTTCTGCGAGAGAGAGAAGGCCGGGTAATGGCCTTTAAGGAAAGGCCGCCTAATGGTAATGCGAGCGTCTCGTGGAATTCGTCCAGTGCGTAGGGGGAAGGGACACGAGACGGAGATGAAAAATGCGAATCCTATATAACGAAAAGTGTTTATGCGCGTCTGCGTGCCGCGATATCCTCGGCTTCGGGGAGTAACAGAAAAAAAAGGAAGGAACAATAAAGCGAGAGGGAAGGAGATAAGATTGCCGAGGATATTGATCTTCCTTGGGGTCACCGTTGAAGCGCGCGTGGAACTATACGAGCTCTGGGGCTTTTCCTTCTTCCAGCTCTTTTTTCTTTTTTTTTTTTCTTTCCTGCACTTGTTTCGGCGGGGGGAAAGAAGAGGGGAGGGGGGTAAGGTCCGGCTCCGTTTCCGCTCTTTATATTTAATTTATTTCGAGGTATTTGCAGAAGTTACGGGAACTGCCCGGCCGTCGAGTCGAGAGTCGAATGAGGATTACGAGGGAGGGCGTAAAAAAGTTTTTACGTCCATCGGTGGGGAGGGGGGGACGTTGAAAATTTCCGTTCGAGGATAGTTTTCGTTAAATTTTAAGCCCTGCTACAGGAACTCCCTCCGCGGTACACGACGGCGCGCGCTGCGTCCAGAGTATCGGATGCGACTCAAAATTCAATTTATATTCATAGCTTCGCTAATTCGCCGATCCGCGTTTTCTTTAAATTCTGACGAAATATTCTAAATATTCCTCGCTTAAGGGCACTTCTTATTCTTAGCGCTGCCATCGAACCTCGTAAAAAGTGAACCCCTCCTAAAGCCCTTTTTCGCGCGCTGATAAAAAATTTATTGCGCGTACAAGTAAGTCTCGATCCGAAACGGTATATACACACTCGTCTTGCCGAATCGAAAAAAAATCTTTTAGTTATCAGTCCCGGGTTATTCCCGAAGATGCAAATCAGCCACCTTTCGCCATCGTATCCCATTCCTCCCTCGGGAAGTTTCTCGACTCCCTGGATCTCCTCCCCGTTACATATATGTATAGACGAGGAGAAACTTCCGCCCAACTCGGCACTCCTTCTCTCGTGTCTTTCCAAAAACTTTTGTTTCCTTCATCTCCGCTCGTTTAGTTCCTCTTCCAGCCTTCTTATTCCACTGACGTACCCGTCGCAACCACTTTTCCACTTCTCTCTCTCTCTCTCTGCAACCGCCCTACTTTTCTTTTCTCTTTTTTTTTGTTCTCTTTTTTTTTGCTCCAGCTTTTTCTCCGTACGCCGGGTGCGTGCGCGTGCGCGCAATGTCCTTGATCGAACTGTGTACCGCTAAAGTCAAGGTTGATTGATTTTTAGCCGGGAGGAGGTGAGCTCTCGGTTTGTGCAGCGGGGTTTAAAATTTTACACTTTTTAACGGCGTCAACGAAGGTCTTTTTTTCAGGCTGGTATAAATGTGTACTTGCTCTGCCAAATTACTATGCAGAGCGATTAATTAGTATTACGTGGGCCTTGCTTCTTTGGTAAAAATAATAAAACTGGATGAAGTAGCGCAGATAAAGAGGGATAAAGAGGTCCGGTGGCTCTAAACGACGGCCTTTTTTTGAGCGGCTCCAGCTCCTTTCACCTCGATGGTACGTTGATAGTCCCTCGGCGGTACTTTTCCCGGGTGGAAATGTTGATGAGTTTTTAGGGAGTTTTGCGTGTAAACTCACTAGCCGACGCTGATATAAAAGACTAAAGTAGCTTGCTCGACTCGTTGAGTTAATAGACCAATTATTCTTGTTTTTTTTTTCTACTCGGGGCTGCATTAAAAAGAAGTTAATTAGAAATACATATAACCCTAGCATCTGCCTATGTAAGTTTACTGCTCGCTATCAATTTTTCTTATTTTTAAAGAGATGATTGCTTAATAAAGCTCCCACATAAGCTATTAATTTATAAAAATTGACGCCATATTTATTCTGTTCTTACGTTTGCAGATGAAGGAATGCTACTCTATGTGGGCGAATGCACAAAATACCACGTCACCACCGAATGGTCGCTTTTGAAATGAAAATATGAAAATAGTCCCTTCTCTGCTATTATTTGACGAACGATTCTCGCTATTAGAGAGCTGAAATGAGAATGAAAAATATTCTTTCGCGATGCATCAAAAGATTTACTTTTCATTTTCTAATAGCACATTCTTACAGCAAGTTCGCATCAAAAGCACCAGAAGCCTCCCGAAACTTCTTTCAATGTCTGTCTGCCTTCTTTATCAAAGCGAAGCTTCAATTTCAAAAATGATTCTCCCGATCTCGTCGAGAGTACGATGGGCGACTATAGCGCACACGCGGACGGGTATAGGAAATTGCGAGACGACAAACGCAACGCACCGCGCGACGGAGGCAAGAAAATGGAGTCGGACGACACAGGTACAACAGCCGCGGGAAGGTCAATATTTCCGCTGCTCGCGCGGCGCTTTTGTCGCGCATCCAGGACAAAGTGCAGCAAGTCTTTCGAGTGCTGGAATTTCCCATTCAACTTTTCGCACGTACGTAAGTATACCTGCCCGCTTGACTGCGCCTGCATTCGAGAACATTGATCCGCGGTCAATGCCAATTCAGAGAGATGTGCTCGGTAATTCGCTGAATTCTGTTAGCGCGGTTTATGGAAAGAAGATGTGGGAGCATTTAATACTCGGCGAGAAGCAGACACGACTAACGGTGGAAAAAGTTTCCGTATAACTCCTTATTTATTCTTTGTTTCATTGGTCTTGAAAGTCTTTTCACTTACCGGGGCCCCCTTCGTCTTCACTTTTGATATCCTTGCGAAATACGGCGTCCTTAAGATTTCATGCTCCCTTTTATATTTTTCCCTTTGTGCTTTTACTGGCACTACGCGAAGATCGTATAGATACAAAGCGATCGCGAGGAAACGCGTTTTAAACCTCTTTACCGCCGGAAAATTGAAATGATAATACTCGACTTTTTCATATTGCCGAGTATTGGTCGCTCGTTCGAAACCTAACTGAATGTGACAACTACGTCGAAGTGCTTTGGATTCGGAGAGCAAAAAAAAAACCCTGATTAATCGATGGAATTGGCTTGTTGGACAAGCCATTTACGCGTTCAAACAAAAGATTTAGCTTACGACAAATCCCTTCGACTTCTCCGTTCGTGGCCGTTGATTTTTTACGTAATCACTCGCTCCTTTTCGTTGCACTCCCTCGGGCCGACGAGGGTGAAAGTTCTCTTCTTTATATATAACCTTGCAAACATTAGCTTCCCAATCTGTACAAATTGATCGAATTTCCATAATTCTTAGTGCAGTGCCAGGCGAACTTTTCTTTGTAATTTCTCAACTTTCTTCTTATTTCTGTTTTCAACGTTTATTTGCTGATCGTAAATATTGCTTTTTTTCCTTCTAATTAATAAAACTAAAATTTCCTTCTGAGTGATAAAAGGTGATAGTTTTGATTAAAAAATACATTATCGTGTGTTTTGCAATCTCGATTAGTGTGAGTCAAATATTACTTCTACGTTTAATCATCTTTTTTAAATAACTCTAATATTGATATTGTTAGCTTGTTTATAACTGATTCCGGAGCCAGAAATGTTACTCAATATTCATTTGATTATTATCCTTAAAAAGTAAGAACTATTCAGTGCTTATCTCTTAACAGACTTGATTAAATTAAGATATTAATTTTATGAAGAAATATTTCCATCTAGTCAATACGCTGTAATCTTCTATCGGACTCTAATCTCAAATACGTAACTTTCCTCATAAAAATAATTAATAAATAAGAACAAGATAAAATCCGATAAAATCATCCGAGCACGTGCCAGTTCAACAGATTTCTCCAAAGTGCACCCTAACAAAGTTCATTTCGACCGCAAGAATATAATCTTCTCATTCTTGGCACTCCTAATTCTTATCGGTACAAGACGGAGGGAATGAAAAAAAGCAACGATTATGCGTCCAACTCTCTATCTGGCTCTCCTCGAGCTCGAGCACGCAGACTTGAATTGAGTCGTCCGCTAACGAAAATCTAATTTGATATAACTCGATAAAACGAGACGAGGCTAAGCCGCAAAAATCGAGCCGACCCGAGGTAAGGAGCTAAGCCCGAAGCAAAAGAGACGACGACGACGACGACGACGTCGACGTCTGAGAAGAAGAGGAGGAGGAGAGGAAGAAGCAGACTAACGCAAGAGAGAAAAAAAAGAGAGGAAAAAGATGCGATCGAGGATATTGAGGCATTAACCACCGGAGTATCATCGCCCCGAGGAAAAAAAAAGCGAAGCCGAGCGACGCGGAGGGTCGGGGGAGGGGTTTGAAAAAAAAAGTGACTCGCCGAGTTATTGCAATCGAAAGTATAACGAGGCCGATTCGATAATGACCGGGCGAAGCTTCGAGTGCTCGTACCTGCGGTGTTCGATATATGAATGGCGTGTTTTAACGAGCGCAGCTTGCTTCGCCCGGATTGTCGACCTTGAATTCGGGAACTTTTATTTTTGCATTTTTTCCTGCTTTTTATTTGTCATTTACGAGTCGATTTTTTTAACGAGCGACGGAAAACATTTTTTTGTTGGGAAAATGCAAACGCGGCAGAATGTTTGCACGTAACGCGGTTTTTTCGGATTTTAAGCTAATGGATATGAGACACCGGGAATTGGGTTTTAAAAATTATACGCGCTGTTTTGGCATTAAATATTACATAAAAAATGCATTTATACGTTTTATTTACCCTTTTAACCTTTATAAATTTCAGTTATGCTTCGAATTCAATCACATAATGGACTGTTTAAAATGCAGATATAAACGTCTTATTCTGATTAAATGTGAAATAAAGTTTCAAGCATAATGCATAATCTTCTAAATGCCCAACTCTTTCTTCTGCGACTAAATTCTGCGAAATAAACCCCAATTTCCTGTTTGCATTCGCATATTTTAATAAAACGAAACGCAGCCCGAGATAAATAACAGTATCAACCTACTTTAAACCGATTCCAAACCTAAGCAGTTCGTTACCTCCCCCCGAAAACTTCGCCCAATGTTGCGGCACATTGTTTAATTAAGCCCTCGCTGGGTAATCAAGTAATATTTCAATTATTGCGACCGAGCAATAAATATTCATTAAAGAATTAATAAA
The DNA here is from genome assembly GCA_900474385.1 of Ormyrus pomaceus. Classification (NCBI taxonomy): domain Eukaryota; kingdom Metazoa; phylum Arthropoda; class Insecta; order Hymenoptera; family Ormyridae; genus Ormyrus; species Ormyrus pomaceus. The sequence goes on from UCOM01000213.1 coordinate 48,126, forward strand.
TTGCCCGCAGTGCGCATTAAAATCGCGCATAATTGACGAAGCGGCGCGCGCATCCAGTTTGTCACTCGGTCATATAAAGCAGGGACTGCTAATTGCGTTTAAGTGCCGCGGTGGCGCATCGCGAGGCGACAAAGAGAGGGATAGAGAGAGAGAGAGAGAAAAAGGGAGGCAACACCAGGCGGCTAGGCAGCGAGCCAATCGTAAACGATGGACCTGCATCGGCTGCCTGTATATATAGGGAACTCAACAAGGCGTGACGTCAGCAGGCCGTTTTGCGCCCGATTTCCCGTTCTCCTTCGAGGAGCCTGTGCCAAGTGGCCGGGGGAAAAAAAAGAGAGAGAGCGCCGAATGAGCGACGTGACGAATGCGAATCGTGCCGGGAGAGAGCCTCGATCGACGTTATACGCCTCGGTCGATCCTTTAACGTCCGTCGAAGGCGGCATGCAAATTTTACTACGTCGAGCTTAAGGATGAATGATTGGTTAAATATTGCACTGCAAGTCTGGCGCTTTCGTCGGAGAGAAGTCTGTTTTCGTAGCTGAAACACCAGTTTCTTGAGGCTTTTATGCAGAATATTCTTGGATTGTTTGCTCGCTAAGTCTGGTCACGCTTTTCTGCATTTTATTTATAGGTATGAAAGTAAACGCTCAGATTCGTTATAGTTCATTTGAAACGAAATGTGAAAGCAAAGCATTATATCAGTTTTTTTTTTATTTATTCCTTTCCGAGAATACTGCAAGTTTATAATATTATTCGGAGCTTTTCGCTATCTATTGTAATGAAGTTTGTTTCCAACAAAGCGTGAAAAATTACAAAATGCGACCAAAGTACCGAGTGGAAAGTCGTCTCGTTTTCATCTTTCGGAATCTTGCCGAAGAAAAGTTTTTATTCTATTCAAACTCCTTTTAGATCCAGACAATTTATGCTACACAGAACAATTTTACTACTTGCCTTTCCTCAGAAGTTCCAACTTTCTAATATCCATTTTTTAAAATGCTGGCGTTTTTAACTTCTCGATTTTCACCTTAATACCCAACATAGCTCAATTGTTGATTACTATTTGCTTATTATTTCTGCTTGAAAATTAATATCAAACTAATTAAATACTGAACTGCTAAAAGCTCCGGGTAAACCGAAAAGCGCACAGTATCGTCCGTCAAAACCATGAAAGCAGCCTCTGTCACTTCCTGGGCAGACCGAACAAGACGTATCGACGTACAATCACGTTTAGCAGAATTCGCATGAGCCCCTATAAGTGTACATAACTCAAGTTCACAAAAGCTCGGCCTCAAAATCCCGGGGCTCAATCAATCAGCGCAGCGCATCTCAGTCGCCCCCCCCCCCCTCCCCTTCCCATTTCGCTGCCACCTAACAGGCGTCCCGGAACTGCCTCGTGTACTCATTATTCGCGATACTCGACGGGCGCATCCCGGAGATAATGGAGCGACAGGCCTGCTAAGAGAGAGGAAACGCGCCAATCGAACGCGCGTCCCTAATCGCGTCATCCGCAGGCGGCTTATAACATCCGCGGACGGTTTATGCGCTCGTATACACCGGCGGCCAACCCCTCCGACGGATAAGAAGGGCCTTTGCGGCCGCTAAATTCCGAAGGTGCACGAGGCGCCCGATAAAAATAACGCCGATGCGCCTTTCGGAGATATTGCGAGGCAGGCGTTTTACGCTGACATCGAGAGAGAGAGAGAGAGAGAGAGAGAGAGAGAGAGAGTGCCGAGGGGCGAGAGACGTTTTGATGCGAGAGAGAGAGAGAGGCTTGGAAAACGTGGGAATGCGCTCCCGGCTTACGCGACGGAGGGTGATTTATTTTTAGCGAGGGGAATTTTGAGCGTGAGCTCGATTAATTTCTCCCGTTTTGTTTCGCTATTAGAGCATTTTCTGGATGATTCGGTGTTTCGTGGGTGAAATTTGGAATTTTACTTTGAACGTATTTTGGAAGAAGAGGGACGAGTCAGAATCGTCGTTTATTCGACTTTTTAAAAACTTTAAGAATTTATTAATAAATTAAATAACATAAAAAACCTAAAAACGACTTTTTAAATAATCGAAAAATTTACAGATCTTGCCGCAAATACATCAAAGCTCGACTTGTACTCCGTACTTGAAAGTTATATTCCAAAGTGCGAAAACTCGCAGTCCGTACACAGTAACAAACGAAAAAAAGAGCCGCTCAAAGGCTAAAGTCGAGAGGCATTCGACGAGGACAAAAGAAAAAGGCAAGAGGCTCGTTTTCATTCGAGGCGGCCTATTTTCGCGAGAGAGGAGACGTGAAGAGATTTATTAATTCGCGAGGGCGTAATTGCTCCGGTATAGCGAAAGGTACATAACCTCAAGCGGCGCGGGGTTTGTTGATTTGTCTTGATTATCGGAATGCCGCGTGCTGCGACGGATAATTAACAAGCGGTAATTCCAATCAATCGAAATGCGTTCGCCTGTCGAGATTGCGATTGACCCATTGCAATTTTGTCAATTAAGATACTCGGATTAAACGTCGGCGCGTCGACGTTTTTAAGCGGGATTCGCGGATTACTCCTTTTTTTTTTATAACTCGTAATTTTATTTGCACTTATAAAAAGGCGGATGATTGAAACAATTGATGAGCAGGAAATGCCAATAAGCATTTATCAAAATTTTCTGCATATGTATAAAAGAGCGTATTGGTTGTCTTCTCCGTTCGAGTTATTTATTGCGGCGGTACTTTGCAGAGGAAACGATCGACTGTGTCGGAGAGCGTGATTTTTGTCGTGCAGCCAGTATTAAATTTTCCATATCCCCATTTATGCTTCGGCTTTGGAGTTTTCACGAGCAATTTTTTATTTTCCTTTTTTTTTCATTTCCGAGGATAAACATTTGTGTTGCGCGACGATTACGGAGTTTACATTACAAGATGGTTAAAATGTGGTACGACATTTTTACTAATATTTTTAAATCACAATATTTTGATAAAGTATTAAATCATCAAAGATAACGCTTTTAAAATAAAGTTAATATTCTTTCAGCTTTTAAATTTTATATCAAATTTTTTAAGTTATTTGATACTTATAAAAAGAGTTGATTACTTTGAATTGATAAAGAAAATTAATTTCTCGAGTCGAGGTAAAAAAGATGGAAAACTGCATAATTACGTTTGATAAGCAAACCTGTCTGTTTATAAATTAAACACAATTTCTCTCTATTTCCAAGTATACTTTACGATATTGTTTTTAAAGCGGCGTAAATAAACTTCCCAGAGTTACTCCTTTCCTTCCACAACAATGTTTAGAACGACCCAAACTTAATTTCGGCCCCGACTTTTATCACAAAAACATAAAGCAGCAAGTCCGCGTCGCGCTCGAGCGAGCAAACGCGAAAATCCTCGAAAGAAAGGAGAGCGGATTAAAGCCTCGCGCTCCAAAAATATCGGTCCGCCGCTTGGAGCATGAAAAATCCCCGATGAAAAGAGCACACGCTCGGATTAATGAACAAATCCATCAAGGAGTCGATCAATCCTATACCGGCCGAGAGAGGACGCACTTTTTTCCGCCGCTCGCTCCGGCACATACGTCACCCCCCGCCGCTCGCGCTGCATTCGTTAAGCCCGACTAAAATCTAGCCTAGAAACGTAACCAGCATGATTTACCTGTTGCGGCGTTATCAATTAAACGCCCGCAGGGCGTTAATCGTCCGATATACTCTCTCGCTGCCGAAGACCGTCGAGCGCTCAAGTAGTGCGCGTCCCGATTTCGTCAGACGTGAGCGCGGCGCACCAATTCGACTGGGAATCCACTGGCGGACGGAGTCTGGTCGCTAATGGATTACGAGGCGCCGATAAGGCTAACGTCCCGTTCGTCCTTTTTCCGGACGGATCGGATATATTTCACCGAGGGAGCGAATTGCGCGTCGCGCGGCGCGGCGTTTCGATTGGACTCGCGTATCATGAGCGACTGGTTTAATGCCGCGGGGGCACATTTCGCATTCGCGACCGTAACGCGCGAGGCGATACGAGAAATGCGTTTTAAATCGCATAAAGGTTATTATGTAGTACTAAGTAAATTACAGATGTTGTAATCCTATTACGATCAATCAAAAAGTGAATGACGCCGTTCGGACGAGCGAGCCGCGTAGTTGGACAGACATAAAATGGATATGTGCCGTGCACCCGTTACCTCGTAATTCTGTATTATTGTTTCGCATATTATGCGAAAATCTAATATTTATCATTACTATTTCGACTGCGGTGCAACAATCTTTTGTATGTGCTTTAGATATTTGTGTTACTATAACTAATAAATAAAAATATTCGTCAAATAAAGACACCACTGTATTTATTTACAAGTGCCTAATAACATCAAAGCTCAGGTGGTTCGGAAGTTACCTTTGTAAACCGTTTGTCCCGTCGCGATTTGGCAAGCCGCCAAGTTGGCGTAAAAGTCGGCGTTAACTAAGCTAAAAAAAAATATTTCTCAAAAACACCGATCAGCCTCGGCAATAAATCCCAAACAAGGCGAATTATCGACTCCTCGATCGCTTAATCCAATAGAGATCGCAGCGACGTCCCCGGCAACTCATCAACGAGCGCTCAAAGCGGGGATAACAGTCTTCCGTTCGGTGGACGCAGGGCTAGGCCTTCGCGACGTTAAAACTCGCGCTCCGAACGATTGGCCGCACGAGGGCCAATTACAATCGAGCGAGACGTCAAGCGCGAGCGACAACGGGAGGTGGCAGTAGGCCTAATTAAAGTAGCGCAATATCGCCCGCCGGCTTCAGACGCCGCGCTGCATCCCCGGGGATGCGGGGCTTAATTGGACACACACACACACACACACACACATATATATGTAACTCTGACGAGAATCAGCTGCGGCGCTCGCGGCGCGCGAACGAGGTCACCGTTCCCTCGGCCGCGCGGAAGACCGACCGAGGCGCGCCTTCTTATTGTCGCGCTCGGCAGCAGATCAAGGCGCCGTCGGCTGACCGCGCGCGTCTTCGGATTTTCTGACCCGCCCGCGGCTTAGTCGCCGCTCGCCGCGCGCCACCGACTCGCGCGCGGAGATGGATGAGGGAGCGCGCGCCGAGTAAAAAATGAGATTTTCGCCGGAGAGATTTTCTCGGTTAAGGGAGAAAAATCGCCTCGTTGATGCGCTCTCGCCATTCGTCGTTATTTATTCGAAGATCCGAGGGACGGGTTATTCGGGAGCTTTGACGTTAAAAGATAAGTTATTGAAATCGCAATGTTTACCAACGTCGCACTGCAACTGCGGTTGCACTTCTGTAGAATAAAAAAAAATTGACGGGGGTGGTAATGTAACTTCGGTTTTAGTTACAATTGAAAACATGCGTATATTGAATTGTACAGTCCAAAAAATGATCACTTATTACAAATGCATTTATACGTTGCGCAATTTAATCTGGCAGAAATTTTGGCAGTTTATACTTTTAACCAAATTAAATACACTTTCCTCTGCATTAATTTTATTACTTCAACAATGACGGAGTGGAACTGCGTATGAATTATTTAAACTAATGGTTTTTAAATGGTACTAAATTTACATCATGTAAATTATAGCTAAAATTGACTTTATTTGTGCACAGTGCTTAAATTAAAGATACACTGTTTCACTTGTAATGTTTGACCTGTAAATATTTATCAATTACATTTTTACTATAAAACTTAAATGCCACATTTAAAAATTTTCCAACTTTAGCGCCATTTTCCATCAGCCATCTCTTTGACTTATCAGCTCTACTTCAAATCCGGATGAAGTTCCTTTTACAATCCACATATCTTTCCGAAAAAGCGTAATGATAGAATTCCTATTTTTATATCGCCCCGTTATACTTTCATCCTCTGACCGAAATCCAACATTCGGCTTCGTTTCTTATTAAGGACTCCTCAGAAGTGCAGACGAGAGCTGTGCGCGTATAGATCTAACGAGAACTTGATTGCGCCAGTCGTCCAAACGGGCGTGCATGCCTTTGTACGGCGAAAAAGCCGTCATCCACGCGCACCTTCCTATATTCGCGCTCGTTTTTTCTTTTACTCTTTTTTCTCTTTGCCGGCTTTATTTTTAACCTTTGACGTATGTCTCTCTCTCTCTTTCTCTCGCCGCCTCTTTTCTTTTAACGAGCTTATTGGACTCGGCGTCGGTGACGGTGAAACTCCGGCCGGTTTGGTAAAGGCAGCAGCTTCCTCCCGCGGCGATTCGGATGCACGCGAGGCGTCGAATTACAGGGGGAGGCGAAGCTACGGTAATCGAGTGATCGCTTGTTTTCCGCCAAAATTTCGCGACCACACCGACGTCAGGCATTTGCTACGTCACCGGATTTCTGATGGATCAAAGCGAGCGTCAAAGCTCCACCTCGCTAATTGATTGATACCTCCCCTGGATGTACAGGGTGTATATATATATATATGCGAGTGGAACGATAGCCGCTCGAGATGTATAGATAGGGCATGTTTTTGTCTACTTTTCGAAGGCTGCGCATCGATCAATTCGAAAGCTTCATTGAAATTTCTTGGTGACGTATTTATAGCGGGCGAAATAAAGGCGATTTATTTGTTGCCCCCGAGTCTTTATTGCCTTGTAAAACGTGTCGGCTGTAAAGCAGCCGGAGCTTTTTATTTAAATTGTAACTAACCAGTCCGTTATCGGCTGGCGTTTAACCGATAAATTCGTCATTGTAAAGCAAATTTACTTTAATTGATCGATTGCAACGAATTGGATAATAAATCCTTGAGATAATTGAGCTTGTAATGTAAAATCCAGACCAATTGGTTGGAAAATTTAATAACCAAAACTGTTTTAAAACTGTTTTTATAATTAAGAGGTTTATCTATTTTAGTAAAGTGCATGCCTTTATAAATAGAAATCGTAGATGAATCTTTCGCTTCACTTTTAACAAAATCAATAATTCTTATATACTTTAAAAGCTCACTTTTAGTCTTCAGCAAAACTTTAACTTCAGCACATCTTTAAGAAAATTAAAAACTATCAACCCTCGATAAAAACAATCTTTCAAGCTCGATGAACAAAAATTCGCCTACTACTACTATAACAAACATCGATTCCTGCAATCAAACATCGCCAAGAGCAATGATTAACGGAAGGGCCGGCAATATAATTAATGCTTATTTGCAGTGCCGCGATACTCGCTCGCAACGTTTTATTCCCGCGCAGCTCGCCTGCAAGATCGATCTCTCTCTCTCACGGCGGCGAACAATATGCAGACCCGAGAGCAAACAAGCTGCCATCGGCGCGTAAAATCGACGAGGACGTCGTAGCCTCGATGAAGAAGGGGCCAGCCTTCCGGTGCACTCAGGCATAATTGGCCGACTCGTCGGTAAGTAACTAACTCGGCTAGCTGACTTTCAGTTCCTGCTTCTCTCGCTCGCGCATTCTCTCTCTCTCTCTCTCTCTCTCTCTCTCTCTCTATCTCTCTCCATCGCGTATTTTTTACTCCCTCTTTCCATATAACTTTTTTCTTCTCTCCCTCTCCCCGATGTCAATTCCCGTCTTCTTTTCCCTTTTCTCTTCTTTTATATAATATTTGAATGTATATTGATTTTAGTTACTACTCGCTTTTATTATTGATTGACTTTTTGAGCTCTGCTTTCCGCTTTTATTTGTACTTTTCCTATTTTATTAAGTAAAAGATTGGACTGGCGATGGTGCAACGTTGCGCTGCGATAATAATTAATAATTTTCCGTTGCTTTTACCTTGCTTCAGCTTTTTAATATGAAATAGTAGGAAAGGTTATAAAAGAAAATGAAGTTAAATCGCAATAAAGGCCGACAGAAAACAGTTAAAAAGTCTGCTTTATTTACAATTTAAAAAAAAAAGAACGCTTAAATCACGGGATTTCAACAATATCGTGTTAATTAATTCGAAAGAGGGATTTAAAAATGTCTGCGAAAATGTGTAGGATTCTTTATCTTAATCCTTGGCTGGGATATTTTTTACCCTCCAAAGCGCATTGCGCTTAGCTCCTGTAATGACGTAGTGCACTTAATTAAGGATTAAGGAGTCCACGTAACTTATACCTATATTGAAGGAGTAAAAAAGTCAATTAAAAGCATCGGCTTTCTTATCCACGGGATGCTAATTTGATGCCAGGATGATTAAAGTTGACGGAATAAGGCGACCACTCAAGTTAATTAGCCTGAAAATTGCTTATGCCCTTTTTTACTTACAGTATTAGAATAGTTTGCCGAATAAATATATATCTAAACAATCGAACATCAAGCGGCTCGTACTGTTTTACTCTACTTATCAAGTCAATGAGTCAATCTCGAAAAGACTTACCCGAGATTGAAACTACCTGAAGTTCTAAGAAAAGTCGAGAAGAGCTTATCGGACTCGGGTTAGGCGTTGAGCTTCTCCAAATCAAGTAAGCTTGTCATCTCGTGTAAGCTCCTCTAACTTCGTGACCTAATACATTCATTCAACAAACTCCCCAACCCGACAACTGCACAAAGAATAGAAAATACAATGGTTTAAGTGATTTTTAAACCAAGCTGCAAGTCATGCTTTATATTTTCAAAGATGCCGCAGGAACTAATAAATATTCGATAAAATTTGGAAAATTGAGACAGCCAACTGCGTAATGCGGCGTCAAATACAAAAGAGAAACGTCGGTATAAATAAGAGCGCTAGTTATGAAATTACGTTTAATAAGGCATTATTTAGCGGGAATAATAAATATCTCGAAATTTATGAGTTGTAAATGCAAATATAAAGTTACTGCGTTTCGTTTAAATCGAGAGCATAAAACACTTCGTTACACGTAATATACGATCAGGTAGAAAATCCCGAACGGCGGGCTTATTAAATTGCCGGCTAGGCTAAAAAAACTCAGTTTCATTAGAAGCTCAATAAATACAGCTTTATAATTAATAAACCCCTTATATTCGTTAATTACCGAATAAAAGGGGTTAAACGGCGTCGTGCCTCGCCCCCCTTACCATCAGAAAACGTCGAGTCGCGCGATATTAAATGATCCTAAGTGATTTCCTACAATCTGAAAATCTCATTTCGACTCGTACTCGTGGGGGGGAGGCTCGTCCCCCTCCTCGTCGTCGTCGCGGATACTCACGTGTCTCTTGACACAAATAAAGCCCCGTCTTATCAAGATCCTTCTCCTCCTCCTCGTCTCTTTTTTTTCTAATCTCTTACCCCATCCTCGACTCCCGGCGGGCAGCAGCGGCAGCATCGTCGCGGGAGTAGCCGGCGAGCCGTTAATATCTCTCGCGGCATCTCTTGCCGGCGAGGTATCGCTTTTAACCAGGCCGAGGAGGGTCGCGCCGAGGAAGATATCAGGCTCAACTGTCGAATTGGATACTCGGCGAGGCTCGACTTGGCAGCGACGGGAGGCGCTGCGGATTTTGCGGTGTGCGAGATATTCTCTCTCTCTCTCTCTCTCTTTCTCTTTCTCTCGCCACCGGCGGCAGATATACGTATTTTATCGTCTTCTTTGCGCGGGGAGCGAGGGAGGAGGGGAGAAGGATGTCATATTAAAATGCGCAGCGAAGGGCTGGAATTGTTTCCGCGGAATTATGAAAATAGTTCGGATAGTTGGGAGATTCTCGCTGTTTGTTCTTTTCTCTTTGTGGCCTTTCCAATACGCCACGACTGCGGTCGAGCTTTTGCGCGCTTCGGTTTTAAGTTTTAATTAAACGCGGCTTTGAGCCGCCGCCGATGCATTTTCGAGGAGTGGGAGTGGCTGACGTTTTCTTCTTCCTTGTTTTTTTTTTTTTTTTTTTTTTATAAGATTGTCGAAGGTGTTGAAAAGAGGGGCTTGGGCTTCGCCGAGCGAGGAGAAGTTTGTTATTGTAAGGGTTGAAACAATAGAGTTCTTTACAAAAATATGCTAAATGGCTCGCATTATCCGTGTAATTAAGTTGAACGAGCACTATTCATTAGAATTCATCGTGGAAAAACTTTTGAAGAGAAGCTGAAGTTGCAGGGCTTCCAGATTTATTAAGAAAAGTTTAAGTTAATTTATCATACTAATTTTTTTTCTCTTTTTTTTCTAGTTAGGCTTGAATATCTATAACTTTTTGAATGAGCTAAATTAAGACTTAAAAGTCTTTTTTAAAAATTTTAAGTCTTAAAATGTTATTAAAATAGAATTTTTCAATCTAAATAAGCAAGAATAAATGACAAAAGTCACTACTAAAAATAGAAGAAAAATAAATTAAGTTATAAGACAACTAATTTTGGAAGAAAACTAATTTAATAACTTTTAGAATAATATTTAGTTTACTTAACTTGATAAAGGCACCTGAAAAGTCACATTACAGTTTTCAACGTACAGATATTGTATTCGATAAAGGCTCTCCATACTTCACGAATTTCGCAGTAAAATCGTGAAAACCTCTGAGAGCGAAGTCGGGTAAAAATAAACTTTAATAAATTTTTCATCCCCTCCCCAACCGTCGCGCACAGACGTCCTTTGAAAATCGAGCGAATCGATGCGCGCTTGCAATCGAATCGCAGGTCCCCGTGGAGACGTACACGTGGCAAAGTGCTTGTATAAATTAGCATAAGGGCGTAATCGCTTTCCGCGTGATCCTTGAAAGGATAATCGTCTCGGTAAACGCGACGGTAATAATTGTGCTATCCGGAGCCTCCCCGGCTATTACCTCCCATCACCGTAATGACAAGTCATAAGCGCATCCTTGGCGTTCTTCAATTAAACCGACACAAGTCGGGGCGCTCGAAAAGGAAAAAAAAAAGAATGAAGTCGTTGGCGCTGTTCCAGTTAAAAGTCGTTAAATTTTACAAGTAAATTTATGGTCTCTCGTCGTAACACATATATATTGACATCAATTTTATAACTAACATTTACCATCAAACGTTTGAACTTTGATGTTTATATTTTACGTATGTCAGATGTCAAGTGCAATAGAAACTCTTTATAAGGATTGATTTTATGTGGTTTAATTTGTTTAATGTGTATTGACTTTTATTAAAAGAAACTTGCAGAAACAGTGGCAACATCAATGTCTAGTCTAACACAAATGTAAAAATTAGTCAGAATACGTTTAAAAATATGTTAAAAGTTCAATTATTATGATTTAAAACTGGAAGTATTTATAATTGAGAACAGAATTAAACTGTAAAAATACTTTTGCTATTATAATAAGATAAAAAAGTCAAAGCGTAAAAGCGTTTAAAGACTAAACTCTATTGCAAGATACGAAAATTATTTAAAATTCAATAAAAAGTGTCAAAAGTAGTTTAAAAAAGGGTTCTGGATTATGTATTATAAAGTTTGATGTTCAGATAGCAGGTAATGAGTATAAGTTGTAAGAGTAGGCTACGCGTGCAGGTGCAAGTGAACAAGCAAGAGGACTAGAGTATAATTATTTGCGGGAGAGTATAAGTATAACGAGAAGTATATTTTATAATAAAGTGTATAACGTATATAATGGATTCTGAAAAATGTTCTAGTATATTTATGTGAAGAAGAAGAAAAAGATAGTGGACAGGGAACATCATGATTACTGAAAACTAGAAAACGGGACGAAAGAAGAAGTATAAACAATTTTAGATAAAAAAAAAAACAAAGCGATATTTATAAACGTGATACGAACCGCTGGCCGTTTTTTTGGCATTTTCTACGATCGCGTGCTCTCGGGGTAAGTTGTGACATCCAGACTCGAAGCTGCAGCCATAAAGAGAAATAATTCGTTATACATATGATTTCAGTGACGCTCTTAGTCGCGCAATTATGTGCTTATAATATGAATTATTTGGGTTTAAACATAGGTGCTTAGATTTTTCATGTATGATTCTTATTTTTTTTCATTACGATGATTATGCTGAACGATGGTAAAGGGGGATTGGTATGATAAATGGGGGGGATGTTGTTGTTCAGCTGTAGTGCAAAATACATATTGCGAGAAAGTTGTGATTACTCTATAAAAGGTAATAAAAAAGTTTTGCGAAATATCCTACCTACTATAATTGTAGCGTATATTCAATGAAAAGTATAACAATTAGGCTTAATTTTCCCATCGCTTATAACTACTAAGTTTTATTTTTAAAGTCACACGCTTCATCAAGCTTTATATTTTGTATATAATTTTTCCTTCTTCATAATGAATAACGTACACTTTTTCTTCTCAGAACACTGTGAACAGAAATAATAAAAGCTTGAAAAAATAGAAGCCTTCTTAAGTCTTCTTCCAATAAAAGCAAAGCATAGTAAGTACAATATGCTGAGTGTCGAAAGCCAATAAAGGCGTGTCTCATATACTAAATGATTTTAAAGGATTTAAAACATTTAATTTGCAATCGCCATCATTGCAATCTTGTTTTAATTCTTAAGTAAAAAAAAAGTAGACGTTTTAAAAGGGCAAAAAATACAGTACGCATTTGTTTCCCCTCATTGTTCAATTCAAATCATATTATCTTCGCATCAAAGTGTAGAAGCCCTGCTACATTAACTGTCAATCGATTGATTGCGCTTACGTCCATCCTTATAATACTTTTTCAAATAATTTTTGCTGCTAAATTTATACAAATGGAAGTGGAAATGAAATATTATAGAAAAAAAAATCTTTTAGCATTTTGAAGAATATTAAACATTTTTTAAAATTTAAACATTATTTTAAAATTGCAAATTCTTCTTTCTTTAGGAATTAAAAAGTTAATTTAAAATTCAGAAATAATGTTTTTTTAATTCGCAGCCGGAAATCTTCAAAAAAGTCATTTTAAATTCCGGTTTATAAAAGTATATCATTTTTCATTTTATTTTCAAAATGCAACTAGGCAGCTACTAGAAGACGTGAGCGGAGTTCAATAATGCGCAGAAGTGACACTATTCTAGAATATTAGTATTCAATTTCAAATCATTCTTCATTCCTTTTGCATTGTTTTGTAAATAAAAGTACATCCGGTTTTAATATAATTTTATAAATAGCTTATTTATATTAGTTTTTTGTTAAAATATTGTTTAAATAATAGTTTACCATCTACAGAGAGATATGCTGTGTAGGTATTTTTATTTCAAAATGGCTAACATTCCTGAAATAAATGGGGTCACTTCCTTTTACTTTAAGAATTTGATTATTTTTGAGAATTCAAGATTAGTTTGAATATTAAACGTTGTAACTGGGAACTTATGATGTTCTCTTATTAGTGTTGAAATCAGAACTTACAGTACTTGTCTTTTACTGTTTATTGACCACGTCGTTAAACAAAATTATTTATAATGTTTAAGTTAAAGTAAAATCCCTAAGCCGAAAAATCATTAAAAACAAACCTCAACGAAAATGAGTAAAGACGGTAAGGAGAGTTCGGCAACTTGAAATTAAAGACGGTATGAGCCTCGGGAAATTCAGGTAAACTTGTGTGACGAAATTCTCATGCTTCAACTTTAATCAAAGCAAATGTCCGACGCTCGTTTTAGCGAAAAGTACCATCTTATATTCGAGTTGTTTTCTTAAGTACAAAATGTTCTTTTTATATTAGCCGTAAAACAAACTATTTTGCAAGAATCAAGAGATTTCATTGTCCACGACTTCTATTTATTTTGCGTCATCTAATATAAATTGAAAATAAAATAAATTATGGGCAAATTTTGATTGAAGGTTTAAATAATCAGAGAGTAAATTACGCGAGCAACACTTTTACAAAATTTGAATTAACTTGTAAAAAACAAATTTTGACATAGATCCGATCTTCTATCGTTAAACAGGTGCATAACGTAAATCAAATTTTTCTTCACGCAGAAACAGAATTCCGAATTTCGAACCCCTCGACAGAGCCATCCATAAATCAAGACGTTCACCTTTTCATCGAGGATCAGCGACAAATAAATTTGAAACTAAAAAAAAAAGCATCAAGCGACCCACTTAATTAAACCGGCAAAAGAAACTTTGCATCGTTCGAATTCCCGTTTCCATCAAGGCCGTTAAGAGGAAAGCTAATAAGGAATACCCTCGTATATACACAGTAGCTCAAGACAGGTCGAGCGCACTCAACTCCGGCCCCGGCACGTGAACCGCCAATCGATTGCACGCAGTGCTCGCGCGGAGTGCGCGGCGTTACCGAATAGACGCGAGAATCTTTCGCCGAAGGAGATGCTAACCGTTCGCCTAGGCTTCGGCTGCGAAATAATAACAACGATGCAATCGCGGCTTGGGGGATCACAAAGGGAAACTTGCTTTACGAGGGACGAAGGTAAAGTGCTTTAATACCGATTGGACGTCCGCTGTATGAGGCGATTGAATACGCTCTGCGTGCTTTATGAATATAAAAGGACAAATATTGTCCCTGCGGCTATTTGTCTCGAGTAATGTTCATGATAATAGAAATACGAACCTTGGGAGAAAATTAGCATTGATTTTTATTTCCGGACGAGACTCGACGGTGAATAATTTCATTAGAGGCTTGCCGGTTGAAGGAAAGTGAATATTGAATTAAAAATATGTTAGAATTCAAAAAATTTATGCTTTTGGTCCGTTTCTGCCCAAATTTATGAACGAACATTTATTTGTATTTTCAAATTATTAAAATCGAAAAATGAACGAGGAATCTATATAATTAAGCATCGCTTTCTTCTGCACTCTAATACCGAATCACGTCAATGAAAAATGGAAAAACTTATGAAATCACACAAGTATACGACAAAATAAATGACACCCCGCCGACTTTATCCTCCCCGCCATTCAACAATGCAAATAATCCCAGGCGGCTAAATAGATTTTCGTCGGGCGGCGCATCGCGGACCACCACTCCAGCCTTATTATCAACGGTGTGTGCACGGAAGATTTGCATGGTCGCACTAGCCGGTGGGGCGGTGTGCGTTTTACGCTTCTGGGTTAATGCCGCGCGCGCGAGAGGAGCGCCATAAATTTTCGCTCGGGGGGCTAAGAGCAGCGGGCGGGAGAGCTTTTTTTTTCAGGACTCCCTTTTCTTTTCTCTCCTCGCCGGCGAGAGCGGTGATTGCGCGGGACGGCGGTGTCGTCGCAGAGATTGATGGATGGATCGTCCGGGCGATTATACTTGCGGTGATTAGAGAAATTGGATTTCGGCGCGCCTCGCGTCATCCTCCTCTCCCGCTGGAATTTAATTGCCCTCTCCCCCATTCCTCTGCGGTGAGTTTTTTTTTTCTCGTTATTGTACAGTTTTCATTCGCGCGAGGGGATCGCGCGCGCGTTCTGCTTTTTGCGAATCAGCGGGATTAGATTTTACGTTTAATTAAAAGCATGCTTAAGGCGCTGCTGGATGGAACTTGGATAAATTAGCTTCTCCGGGATCCGATCGATCTTGATTTAATTAAAGGTGAGATTTTTATCTCGGTGGAATTTTTGTCTAATTTTGAAAATTTGATTGAAAATTGGGTGATGTTTAATGAAATTAAATATTGTATTACATTTATTTACTTACTTTTTTAGTCAATAAATTTACTAAGCGTTTAAAATTTTTCGTAATTTTTTAATCAGCTTGATGCTTGAACAGATTGACGATTTTAATAATTACCTTTTAATTTAATCTGCGATAAGCAAGTAATTTTTTATCATTTTAAAGCTTTAAAAAGACCAAGATTAAAAAAAAAACCAGTAATCAAACAAACTACTTTTGCTTCATAATATTTATAATTAATCGTAACAAACAGTATATTAATAATAGCTGGAAACTTGCACTATTTGAGGAAAATTTAGATATAGGAAGTGAACTATTCTTTCAACGACAAAAACAGCAACTTTCAACCACTCCTACAATTACCCCAAAAACAGCAAGCCTTGAAAATTAATTTTTCGCAAAATCGGTTAAAATTTAACACGGAGCAGCTTCTATCAACACGTCCATCTAATCTTCTACGCGATAAAGTCGGGGGGCCTCGCGCATCATAACAATAATTCTCGGGCGGCGCGCACCCAGGCAAACCTACGAAATTAACGTATTTACGAGCGTGTAACTGGCGCGCGGCAGCGGCCCTTTTGACATTAACATCCCCGCGTCCAGTGCGCCTCGCTCGGCCGGCCCAGCCTCCCGGAAAATTCCGCTCTCTCTCTCTCTCTCTCTCTCTCTCTCCCTCTCGCGATCGCCTTCCTCCCGGAGCCAGCCTGCTGCTGCTGCTGCTGCTCCCTTCCCAATATACTTGTAAATTCTACGCTGTATATCGTAAAGCGCGAACTTGCCTATTCCAGATGCACGCGTTTATCTTACGGCCGCGGGGAGGTATTAGAATTGTACGAGAAACTTAGCTCACCGCAAAATGTGGGCTGCGTCTGCTTCTGTAAACGCGGTTGGGGAGAGAGGCGGCTGGCGAGGCCGCGAGTAATGGAAACCGGGAATATAGCGTCCGAAATTTTTTTTAGATTTATTAAATATGGATGCGGGGGGATTGGATTTTATGACGAGGGATCGTTTAGATTTTTTATTTGGCGATTTTGGTTGAGTAGCCTTTTTGTTTTACTCGCGGGATTTATGGTAAAATTGAATTTTTTATTTACATCGACCCAATTTTCAGGTTACTATTTCTTGAAATATTTAAAGCTGAAAGCTGCGAGCTTACTTTCGAATTTTACGTTAATTATTCAGATTTATTAAAATATGAAGGAGCTTCTTGGTTTTCAAGGAGATTTTCAGGTAGAACTAAAATATTTAAAATTTAATTGGATAAATTCCGGTTGTACGTTTAGCTATTTCAAAATCACTAAATCGATTATAAATATATTGGACAATGATTATTGAAAAATCCAATTCGACTTTGCGTTATAAGAAATAAATTAATGTCCTGGTACGAAAACAAAAAATATCTAAAGTTTATATCGTCCATAAAATATTCTCGAATAAATGCCGCTAGAAATTTTCCTTTTACGCCGGTCTAAGACTCGAATAAAAGTTTTCGTTAAAGTAAAGCGCGTATAACCTCCTTTTACTCGCTCTCGAACGTTACGCAATCCAACTCATAAAACTGGCAAAACGGCTCCTCCTAGATTCAGCGTAACTCTGCTTTACGCGACGTTTACAATTAACATAACTCCGTACAAACCCGCAGAGACGTTTCCTTTTATAACGAGATCAGAGCCGGTCTCGAATCTCCCTGGGCAAGGGGAAATAAGAGAAACGGAAAAACAGACTCATTATTTTCAAGCAGCCGCGAGAACGAAATAATAATAATATTGCCGGGGCTCGATTTTCCCTCTCGAACCGAGGAGCGCGCGGCTCAAAGGAACGTTGTATAGACGTGGGAGGGAGAGAGAACCGATTCCCGGTGGGCGCGAGGAGGCGCACTGCCCAAAGAGGCGCTCGCTTCCTTTTTGCTCCGCGCCTTCCTCGGTTCGACTGAAGAAAGAGGCGCGCGGTTGATGCTGTTGCCCGCTGTTTTTTGCCGAGCGCAACGTCAAATTCTGTGGGGACGACGAGAGGTGCATTGAGGTTTGTTATAATGAATTTATCGCTATTGGTCTTGGGAGCTTAATTACGGTTATTGCGGCTCACGTGCACCGATAATGGAATTTTAATTAAGAGTTAATCTTGGCTTATAATGGAAGATTATGAAATTAACATTTGATCTAATTAAAATAAAGTAGTTTCGTATTAGTGGGATTATTTATTGTCATTTGTTAAAATATGGTTTTAATTTAATGTTTTTAAGTGGACGTAACGATTGGTTCAAACAATGTTTTATTATTCTCTTTTCAATTTGGAGATGTCGAAATTTAAATTATATGTCAAAAGCGATTTAGTACATTTTTATTCAATTTTAGTTTCTCATTCAGAGGCTCCCACAGAATATAAAATCGTACATTCTAGGAAATTGTATTAGAAAATTTTATTTTCTTGATTTTTGTCCAATAAATTATTACATAAGATTTCACTAAAAAATTATCTAGTTTCACGCAGGCTTTTGTTATTGTAACCCAGATTCTTAGTTTTACGATTCAAAAGCTTGAATGAGACTAGCCAACGTCAATGCCATAAAACTTTGTTACAAAGCTGATACTACCATAAAGACAAAATTAAATTGTAGCGCGTAATCTACAAAAATACCAGGATAAATTAGCAGAGGTCTACCTAAATGCAAACAGCATTAAATCGAACACCTCCGCTCGACCGAGTAAACTCGCTTAACGGGGTTAATAACTTACAATAAGTACCTTTTAACTTCTCAACTACCCACCGATGTACTTCACCGAGCGCTTCGGCCCCTCGTCTCCCCCCCAAACAATCTGATTAAAACACCAGGCTATACATATAAAAAAAGCAAAAAACCAGTTGAAAAGGCGTACCTTGAGACCAGGAAGGACCGCCGCGGGGTCTGAGGGGGTCCGGGCCGAGGACGCCTGGTTGGTGGCACCGTAGCTCAGCTGGTGCTGGTAGTTGCTTAGGATCTTCTTGTGAGCGCTCGCCTGTGCTCTGTAAGCCGACACAGACAACTTCATTTCTCCTGCCTTCTACCGTTGGGGCCGCCGCAGTACGAGGTGGCAGGTGGACGCTCGTAATCGCCGCTTGGGAGCTTCTTCCAGTTGCCCGACGAGGAGCCTGGCCCGGCCAGATGAGGCATAGCCGGACGGAAAGGAGGAGGAGCCCGAGAAAATGCCTTCCCTCTCTCTCTCTCTCTCTCCCGCGGTCGGCTACTTCGATCGGCAATGCGCGAATCCGACCCCCGCCCCTGCTGCTTCGGGGATTAAATTAACCTCTGACCCCGACTGCTGCTGCTGCTGCTACTGCTGCTACTGAGCTTTGCGGCGTCACTGCTGCCTAGCGAGACGCCGATGCGCATTCTAGCTCCTCCTCGGCCCGCTTATCTGTCTGCGAGGATATCCTCTTACGATCGAGATCCCCTGCGAGCATGGAGAGATCGTAAGAGTTCGGGGAGAGGAGCCGCCGCGATTCGTACCGACGCGAATTACGAATTGTACCCGTCAGCTTCCGCCCGAGGAATCTTGATCTTATGATGAATAATTTTTCTACGCCACTCGTTTATTTATCTCGCGCTCTGCCCGCGTTAACGATTTCCCCGGCGAATTGAAAAAAAAAAGACGTTGGCGCGGGCGTTCCACGAATCAATCTCTCCGAGCGTCGCGACGACGACAATCGACTGCGTGCACACCAAAGGGAAAACCGGGATGCGGTCGAACGCAGTTGGAATTACTGGCTGTCTTCTTATTTCCCTGACGACAGCGCCGACGAAATCGCCACTTCCGCTGCTTTCTTGCTGGTCAACACTGCAAGCACACGAAGAAAAAAAGACTGTTAGCGAACGTTATTTTATTGAGTGTAGTCGATGTATTTTTTGATACAATGCGAATGGACAGTTTTAAATCATTTTTGTTAAAATGGGCGGGAAAAAATGTTTTATGAAAATCCCCGTAAATATTGGACAGTTTTTAACTCTCTGCAGTGAATTATGGTTGGCGCTAGGATTTTTAAAGCGGGTGCCACGTATATTCCTGTTATTATGATAAATTTTACTGTTGCGGCACAGTATATTTTAACGTTCCGCGCAAATAAAATATCCTTTCAACAAAAATTTTTTGATCCCCGCGTATAACAAAATTTTCGAAATTGAAAAGACGAAATGCAAAAAAAAATGTTAAATCATAAAGATATTTTAACGAAACATCACATTAAAAAAGTTGTATCGGACAAAATATTCGGTATTTTGATTAAAAAAAAAAATGGAAATTGAAATATGGGAATTTAATGATCATTGCCTTAAATTTATTTTGCTCAGAATTAGATAATACATTATGGGCAAATATAGCTGTTTGTATGATTTTTAGTTTATCGCGCAATTGAGGCTTGCACAAGGGACGTGAGAATTAAATTTTATTTTCAAATACGAGTTCTGGGTCAACGCCTTTCAGCTTCTGGTATGAGTTCGAACCGGTCTGCACCGCAAGATGTCAGTATTTTCTGCGCTTACTTTTAAAAGCATCACTTTTTCCGATACTTTGTAAAATAGTAGAATTAATACTCAAAATGAAAAAGAATTCTTTTTGAAAATAACTGAGGTACGCTTATTTTTTTAAATTTCATCCTAATCTTTTCAAACGTCTGCAGCTTTCATCTGCTATTCGTCTCAGCGCGAAGCGAAGAACTTTGAACAACGAATACGATGTCGGTAAAAATTTTTGCTGCTTCGACTGATTTTTACTGCCAACGCGAATTATTATCTCCTTCGCTTTTGTTCGTGGTAGTAAAAATTCTGCTCGAGATGGCGAGAACGATTTTATTTTAGCACTCGCTTTACTAAAGATTAAGTTTGATTTACACGCACCTTATATAGTCCAATCTATATTTTATAGATTTTTTTAAATAAAATAGTATAAGAGGAATCATTCACATAAATAATAATTGTTAGAATAGTTGAACTACGTATAGAAAGAATTTGAGAAAATTTAATTCAACTGTATATAATCAAAATAATTTTTAAATCTTGAAGAAAGAATGTTTTAGTCTTTTATATTCGATTTAAAAAAAAATTGAAGTTTAATCTTAATTTGATCCTAACAATTCCATACAAATGAAGTTTGCTATTATAAAGAGAAACCTTGGTGTTGAAAAATCGAAAAGAATAAAAAAGGTAATTTCCAAAGATATTCCAATATTTTATTTTTCTTTATTTAGGTTGTGAAACTGCGTTTTAACGATAAAAATTTTTTTTTTTAGTTTGATAAATGATTATGGGCTGAAAACTGCTAAGTGAATTTTAAGTGTCAAACAATAGATAAACATCAAAGTGAAAAATCAAACCAGCATAAATTCCCGTACATTGAACACAAACTATAAAAAACACCATAAAAGACGAAAGCTGATATCGCTTAAGAAAAAGTAGGTTTCATAAAATCTGCCAGGTTCCTAATACAACATTTTTATTTTGGTTTATTTTACAAACGTTTTTTGTTACTTCCGAAAATAGTGAAAATTAAAGGTGCATACCGATCTGCTCTCAATTATGCATTAAAACCCTTCTCTTGTCTTCGAAAGCTCTCGAAGCTACCACTACGTTCGACAGGCGAAAGCACGCTGCCACGAATTCCCTCGCTAACGAACGAAAGCTCATCATCCAATCAAAATGAAAAAAGTTTCTCCCGCAGGAAAATGGCTTAAACACCATCGCAACGACGTAGCAGCCCTTCCGCGCGGCGAACCTCGCACAAATTATTCGCTCCACCCTCGGGCTCGCGCTCCAAAACGCGGACAAGTCGGCTCCTTCAAAAGCAGATGCGGCCGCGAAAAATCGCAGCTCCCTCTCGGCGATGCCCTTTAACGACGCCCGGCCCCCCCTCTCTTTTCTCCAGTCGAGTGGCCGAGCGTTGTGTCACGACCCTCCTATCCACCTCTCGCGCGCGCCTCCTTTTCGGCGCGGCGGCGGCACGTTTTTCAGAAGGGCGGAAAGAGGCTACGTTACAGGCCACTTTTTTGTCGAGAAAATCCAATAAGAGGCGGGATTTTCTTTGGCGAGAGCTACCTGTGTGTATTTTGGGCAGAAAGAGCTGTTTGTGAAATGTTTAGCTTGGGTTTTTTTAAGTTTTGCAGGAATTTGATTTTTAACGTGCACTGTATAATACTTAAATTAAACTATATCAATATTAATTGCGCTTTTAAAGGTACTGAACTGCCGCTAGAATCTCTCATGTTTTAATGCAACAGCTTTAAAGTTAATATTTTTCATAAAAAAACTGAAAGCAAATGTCTGGAATTGAAGCAGATCGATTAAAGTAATTTTTTTTATACAAACGCAGTGCGCCCATCATTTTTATATCGTTTAAAAGTACAAAGAAACTGTCCATCATCGGATTCATCCAATTAAAAAAAATACGCATCGATGGAACGAATAACAGCCCCGGTTTTATCATACAAAAATAAAAATTCCACGAAAAGCGAAAGAAAAACAGTGAATTTGTTTAATTTCGCCATAGAATTCCCCAAATATCCCTACCTACTCTCAATCTCCATTATCTAAAACTGGCATTTTTTTTTTAAACGGGCGCGCGTCAACATTTTTCATCCAAGGCTCTCTCTCTTTCCCGACTCTCCTCCGGCAAGAAAGATAGTTCCATTACTTACCCCTGAAAAGTCGTTTCGCCTAATTGCTTATACATAAAGCGCACGAGTCCCATCAGGAAAGCCACTTCCCACGCTATCGATTCATCATAACCGCGGCGGCGCGGCATCGAAGAGAGAGGGAGAGAGAGACGCCTCTAAGAAAACAGGGCCGAAATCCCTCCGTGCCCCCCCGCAACCATCAGTGCGCCAATCTCCGGTTACAAGCTGACCTGCCTACGCGACGGCGAATCTATTTTCCATTTGCCGGCATTTAACGGGGAATGATTTTTCCCTTGGCTAGAGTGTGATATTTGGATAAATTGAAGGATTCCAAAAGGAGTTTTAAATGCGCGCGGGAGGATAAAATTTTGGCTGATTGCTTACGTAATGCGGTGGGGATGCAAAGTCGATTTTAATTTTCTAACTCGGTTTGGGAACTTTGAGTTAGGAATTTGGAGGAATATATTTCACTCTCAAGTCCTTTATTTGCTTAGAAAAACTAAATTCATCGTTAGCGTTCGCGACGAGGGATGAATTCATAAGTATTATTATAATAAAAAGCTTTAATTCGATTTACATTGAAATCACTCGAGATCAAAATATGCGTGCGCGAAGGCTAAAAATTCTGGCTTCCTTCAAACATTTGTTATTCTTAACTCAGAATTCGCGGGAGCATCGGAATATACATTCCCGGATTTAATCAGTGAAAGCTTTTTGATGCCTGGAGCGAATTTACATTGTTACTAGGCGAGATAACCAGATTTCAAAGTTATTGAACTGATTTCGCAGTAAAGTTCGGTCAAAATCACTCGGCACTAACGAATCACAAGCCCCGCACACTGCACTCCCCCTAATTTAGCACAAATAGGAAAAAAAAACACGCCGCGACCGAACAAGAAAAAAAAAAGGAAAGATCAGTGAAAATTTCGGTGATTCACGCGATCCCTTCGTCGAAACCTTCGTCTGGCGTTTACACATCAGCGAAAGCTCTCAGCTTGCGTGAGTGTGTATAAGTTTCCGAAAATTTCGGATCTCTCCGAAAGGGGAGAGAGCGGAGGCTTCGCAGGGGCATGTCTGAAAAAAGAAGCGCCGGATCAGAGCAGCCAGGACTTCGCGCGGGAGACAGAGAGAGAGAGAGAGAGAGAGAGAGATGGAGAGCGAGGCGCCGCTATATGTTTTCCGCGGGCGGAGGGAGGCGAAATGAGGTCAAGGAGGCCGAGGGAGAGGCGGCAGAGAGGGAGGCGGGGGCGGGAAATGAAATCTTCTTATTCGCAAGCGGAGCTCGCCGGAGAAAACTAACGGTAAATATTATCCCCCGACGTGCGCGCGCGCGCGCGCGGACACCTATTGTCGGCGTTCGCGCGCGGAACGTTGACTCTTGTTTATTGTTTTCTTTTTTTCTCCCTCTTTCTCTCTCTCTCTCTCTCTCTCTTTCGTCGGCCCGAAGGGAGGCTGATTCGAGCGGAGGGCGGCCTCATTGATTTTATTTCAGCTCTTTAGCATTACTCTGCGTTAAGGGGATTCGCTTTTGTCGTTCCCATGTATTTCGCCCACATCCCCCCTCGCCCCCCTCCCCTTTGCATCTCTCGACGCAAATTATTCAGATTAAGGCGGAAATAACGAGCCGCTCATTTTTACTTCGTGACTTGAGATTGAAAAACAGCTTTGTACTTTGTTGGCCGACTAATCTTTTTGCTGCAGTGCTTTGCTTCGGTTTGTTACGTCGATTGGAGTCATTTGTCTTGTTTTTTCCTGAAAGTTTTCTTGAATCGGTGCAGGATTTTTAATAGTATGGAGTTAATATTATTACTTTGTCAAAAGCGTTACAAAGTGCTTGATAAAATTAAGGCTATTTAATTAACTAATAAAAGTTT
The DNA here is from genome assembly GCA_900474385.1 of Ormyrus pomaceus. NCBI lineage: Eukaryota > Metazoa > Arthropoda > Insecta > Hymenoptera > Ormyridae > Ormyrus > Ormyrus pomaceus. The sequence continues at coordinate 72,011 of UCOM01000213.1, forward strand.
AATTAAAAAATATTGACGTTAATTAGGCTTTCGAAAATTATTCGCGACATTTACGACATTATTAAATAGCTTCAAAATGAAAATATTAAATAAAAAAAAAGTAATATATAATAAAATTATTTTAAAACATTAAATTTTCATATATTTATTATACCGATTAATTAAGAAACCATAACTACAGAAATGAGAAAAAATTATACAACGACGTTTTTAACAATAAAGCAGCAAATATTATACTTGATTAAATTTTTTTCTGCAATTTCGTCCCAATTCAAAAATTACAAAATCCGATTTTTAAATAAACCCCGCCAACAAGAACTTTATTATCGAAAATGAAGCAACACAAAAAGCCAGACTGTAATTTGCTAATTAAACGAAGCTTCCCCCTCGAACGGAAAGTTCGAAAGATGTTAAACACAGGTCAGCACCGTCCGACCCACTTGCCACCCGCCGCGTAAGCGAAAAAAAAAGGGTGTCCTCTCCGAGACAAAAAGGCCGCGACGTGGAACCACCACGCACGACTGGCAGGTTAAGTTGAGCGAATAATTAGACAGCGGCTCGAATATCGCTCTCGGGCCGCGTCTGAAAAAGACGAAAAAGGGTGGGCGCGATCGGGAGGGGGGGAGGGCAAAGTTTCCGAGTCGACACGTCGCCGAAGCGCAATGATGCGTCGCGAGGCAGGCGCCTCGTCCTATCGCGCGGCTCGTTTCACCCCGGACCGATTGCAGGATTAATATTCCACGCGCCGCCGGAGCTTACATCCGCGCCTGCGTACAATTCGCCCACCCCGCGCCGAGGGAGCTTCGCCCACCTGCACACCCCCGCGCCCGACTCGGATATCTATATCTCGCCGGAAGGTGCCGGTCGGAATTGATAGAGCCTCGGTCGAGGACTGTTGGCTTGTACGTTTAGGTAAGAGGATGATTTGTTGCCGTTTTGGCGAAGTGTCTTTTAGCGAAAGCAGGACGGAGGTGGAATTTTTGGTTAAAGCGTTGCTGACAAGTAAAATAACAGTTTGAATGTTTTAGATCTACTATACTTAGATTTTTAAAACTTTTTTGCGCAAACTTTATACGTGTCAGCAGAGCTTCGAGAGAGCTTTGGAAGATTCACGAATACCGCAATTTCTTTTTTGTAATAAGACTGTGCGTTATGCTGGTTATAAAATAGCGTACGTACTGCACAATATAATAAATGGGTTTATATATATATAATATTTTACAAAAACTACGTTTTTCTTACTTTCTCATATAAATTGCATTTTAAATTCTGTGTTACAGGAATTTATCTTTGTTCTTTAAAGTTGCATTTATAAAATAAAATTTTTTTAATGCTTCCCTCTAAAACCAGAATAAAGTGAGTTTTACTACGCATAAAAAAAAATTCAAAAAAAAAAGGTATTTCAAAATATCTTTTATTGTGGTTTTGAAAAAATATCTTTACAATGCAACCATAAATATAGTAAATATAATAAATCATAATCTGAGAGATGGAACGGAATGTATTTTCGATTCCAGGCTAAAAAAACAACGCTAGTTTATCTTGGACAGCGAAAAACTACATCTACAATCTTCTCCCCCGAGAGGCGGGCAAACAACCCAGAAATTTTTCTCATCAATGAAAACTCCCTCCTAAATATCTCCCACTTCTGCGATTAGTCGAGATTAGGGTAAACGGTGTACTACGAATTAACGAACTCCCATTTGCTGAAAACGCGGCCTAAACCGACGTATATAACGTATATATAATACCTACTTCGAATTCGTGTATTCCCTCGAGTCTCGTGCGTACTCGTTCTACTTGATCTGTGGATTTAAATCTTTAGTAGTTCGCGCGCACGTATTTGCGTTCGCTCAAACGGGCGCACTCGTTTATCTTGACCTTTTTCAGGTACTACGAGCATTGTTTTTTAGAGGTACTTGGAAATGTGCTGGGATTTGAATAATAATGCTGCAAGTAAATGGAGAAGTATTCTGTCGATGTTTAATCATATTATTCTGTGGTTTCTAAATAACTTTCTTTAAAAAAAAAAAACCTTCATTTGACGATTTTCGTAAATGTATAACTATTCAATTTTTCGGAAGCGTCAAAAAGAATATACTGACAAAAGTATTTTCGAAAAAAGTGGATCATATTCAAATTAAATAAAACTATAAAGTCAGAAAGGAAAAATAAAAGTTAGAGTATAGACTAACCCTTTACGACTAAAAGTTTTGATAAAAAATAAAATATTTTTGAATATAAAAGAAATTGGACATTTATTCCTATATTTCAAATGCATTTTAAAATGACCAATGACTAAAACATCATTCTAAAATTGTTCATTTTTATCATTCGAGCATCAGACGAAAAATAAAAAAGTACGAAATTGCAGTTTCAGACGTTTTATGTCTATTTTTATGCCATGCTAAAATAATTTTGAAGTTTAAAACTAATAACAACGGATATAATGCACTAATTGCAAGAGAAGTTGGTAATAAATAATGCTTCGTGGAAAACTTTCCTACTTTCATAACGCCGGATAAAACGCTTGCTTTTCCAATATTTCTGAAGAGCAAAAACAATGAATAAGCTGATAAAGAGTATAACAAAAAAAGAGTATAAATAAAACATACGTTTTGGTGTCTACAGATTGTTATAAAATTCTGAACTTAACTCTTATATTACGTATTGATAAAAAATCAATGTCACTTGATTTAATAATATCAGGCACAATTTCAATTATATTTCTTTCCAAATAAAATAATTAAAAAATAAATGTTTATAAATTGTATTAAAACGTACTATTTTCTCATAATGATTTATAACCCAAATCAGGTTTCTAATCCGATTTTTCTGCCGAACATATTGCCGCTCGCAAGCGCGCCTTTCGTCAGAAATTCCCCCAAAAAATCCGATTACCTCGCTTTCCAGCGTGCAGGCGGCTCGTGCGCACTTAAAATCTAATTTTTAACATTCACTTATTCACTTAAAACGCCACGAGCCAATCGTCCCCCCAATCGAAAGCGTGCCTCTCGCCTCCAATCAGAAATCCAATTGAAAACAAGCATTAGCCATCGCGACATGTAAAACCGCTCGCACGCAGCGGTTCGCGGCCGCGGAACGGACGCGCACGGCATGCACACCGCGTATAACTCAGCTCGGGTCGCGCCGCGCACTTTTACCGGGCGGCCGTCCGCGCAACGAGTCCAAATCGAGCGGGACCCGTGCACGAGTCATCGCGCGTCCGCACCCGTGCAAAAGCTCGCGCTCGTCGTCGTCGTCGCGCGCAGAGCGATGTACGATCGCGGCGGAGGAAAACGCGTCCGCAGCCGGCCGAGTCCGACGCTCTAACTGGATTAGAGCCGGGTTCAAAGCCGACGACGACGACGACGATTCTATATATCTCTCTCTCTCTCTCCTTCTCTCTCCCTCTTTGTGTCTTGCGAACGGCGGAGGGACGGAGAAAGACAGAGGCCAATCGCGCTCTATATTCGACGCAAAGCTGCCCCCGCCGCGGTATGCTTTCGAGCCGGTAACTGGATTAAATATTATCATAAACTCGCGCTCTTCTCGCCCCCGGACGTAACGCCGAGGGCACAGGCCACTGAGCTTTAATATTATTTGTGTTTTTTTTTTTTTTTTTTAAGTGGGGCTCGGCTTTTTTTCTTTTTTGCGCTGCTCTGCTCTCTAAGTAGACGTGTACTGCCGCGCGCAGGGGTTTTCGTTGGAGAGAGAAAGTAGTGGCTTTATTTTAGGAATGCATACGTAGTTTTTACGTTTTACGTTGAAAGCTGTGGTTGAATTTTATTTTCATTGTCGTATGTGCATTGAATGAAAGGCTTTTTGGGTAAGTTTTATATTAATATCGACAATTATTATTTTACTTATTATAGTTAGAGCTGATCAATCGGTCAATCAAGCGATATAATTGTTTAAATAATATTTTATTGAGTTAAATAAAGATTATTTAAAGTAATTTTAACCAATAGAATTGATAAAAAAATGCATTGGATTTTTTCGCAATAAAAAAAATCATATTGTAGGCCAGTAAATCGATAGTTGCACTTGACCTTAATGTTACAATCTCAATATTACAGCGACGTTCTGTATGTCAAAACATTGTTCTAGAATCACAAGTCAACCGTGTCAAAAGAATAATTTAAAACATTGATGCGGAATGGAAGTGGAATTATTTAGAAAAGTAAATTACTCCTTTTTATTATGTTACGAATTAAAAATTTAATTAAATTCAATTTTTATGAGAAAAATAATAAAAACTCAATTAATAAATCCTACAATAAAATGTCCCAATTATCAGAAAATTTTTAATTTTACTTCGGTTCCGACCTTTACCGCATTGCCACTTATAAATAGTGCAACAGACCGATTCATCGATTCGCGCTGAAAAAAAAAAGCCCCACCGGTTATTATTACATCAAACGAGCGGCGAATAGCAACCGGATAAAAAAGACCGATCAATGTCGAAAAAAAAATCTCCCAGCCAGTCGCGCGCGCCGCCTCCCATAGCATAACGATCACAATTTAAAACCTTGGACGCGGATCTCCGACGTATAATAGCAGTCCCGGCTTCGGCGAAACAGCGACGACCGTCGCGACGATGTATCTTAAAATATACCCCCCGATGGGGGTATATCAGTGGCTCGGTCAATAAACGCTCGTCCGCCGGCGCGCAAACAAGCGTTATAAGCTCTCGCGGCGAAGTCCTTTGTGCGTCTGGCTAGTCGAGGCGGCGAATCGACTCCCCGAAAAACCTCTCTTTGTGCTCCCCGGGCGGAGAGAGCTGTCACTCCCGGGCTCTCCTCGAAAAGGCAAACTCCAGGCGCCCGCGTGGACCTCGTATCTTTTTCTTTACATCGATTTTTCTCCGCTCCTCCTCCTCCTCCACCTCCGCGAGTATAGACGAAATTCTAAAGAATGAGGTCAGCCGAAGTATCTCCGACCCCCGTGGACGGGGGGCTTCCCACGCGAGGGAATTTGAAATTTTTCTTTTTGAAAAGGCCGCCGGAGAGGAAGCCGAAAAGAAGTTGGTGTGTGCGCGCGGAGAGTCTTAATGGATTTGCAATCGTTCTCCCGCCGAGAGAGCCGACGATCTTTTTCGCATTGGCCGTCGTTTAGCCTCCTCGACTCCCGGGACGAAGGGAGCCGCGAGTAGCCTCTGCAACAAAGCTGAATTTGATAGATTCGCGGGGCGAAATATCTTTCTCTGGCGCGAGGTGGGAATGCAGGAATGCACTCTCGCAGTTGTTTGCGAATTTTTGAATATCTATGAGGTATGCAGATATTCGTAGATTTCTGTATACCGAATGATTTTTATGCTTTTAGACATATTTTTGTGGAAAACTTTTGATTCGATAGAATTATGAGTTTTTTTACATGATCAATCGTAATCAATAAATCAGCGACAAATCGAATAAACTCAACTTTCAAGGATAAAAACGTTTGACGCGTATTAATGGCAATTAATCAACTTAAGTTTTCAATTAGTCAACTTTATTCTCCAACAAGATTACACAAAACGGCGGTACTTTAACTCGCCACTCAACGCAGCCGACACGGCAAAAAGAAATGGAAAAAAAAGGAGGTGAAATAAAATGGAGAGAGAGGACGGCGGATCGGACTATATCGGCCCGATGCGAGCTCTAATTACAAATTCTTCGAGTGTTTTTCCCCGCTAAGCTCGCATGCGGCTAAAGAGGCGCGCAAAGGACTTTTTAATTAATTCTTTTCCTCGATTTTCAATTGATTCTCGCTCTCGAGCCCTCGTCTTTATCTTTCTCATCCTCGTTTCGCGAAGCCGGGCAAAAACCGCGCGAAACATATCGTGTATATTTGGAATCTTGGCGCATCGATGGAACAAAGGCGAAGGAAAGCGTAACTGCCGACCGAGAACAAAGGATAAAGAATCGGAGAGTCTTAAAGTGTCATTAGTAAGAGTTGAGGCCGGAAGCTTTTGAAATTTTCTGATGTATCCATTGATATCCTTGACGGGTCGTCACGCAACAGTTATTCTTACTACTAGTCAAAAGCATTTAAAATAATAAAGCTAACACAAACATAGGTGTTATGTTCAGCCGTAAGTCGAATAGGTAATAATATATACAAAGCATAAACATAAGTCACCGTTTCAATGAAATATTAAAATACACTAACTATAAATTAGTTAATGGTAACTATACATTGCGTTTGTACTATTCATACAAGAAATTATATAATGCAACTTTTTCATAAATAATTATATAAATACTTTGCACGCAATTGAATCGATAAAAAAGAGATTACGCTTTCTCGAGTTGACAAAAAAATTATTACCAAAATTTAAATGTACTACTTCTCAAAAAATTTGGCACAAAAAAAGTGTGTTTCTCACATTTTATACATAAAAACTCGCCTACATTCTAAAATTAGACAGGACATTCTGTAAAATATCAGTCTTCGTTAAGACTACGTCAAATTCATTTTTCTACTTATACTTGTGATTGAAGAGCTGGTAATGACTGGCTCATACGCATTTCTGATTCTTTGAAGTTTCCATCCTCGTGTACAGATAGTTTGTGAATCAGCATACTGCTTTTCTTTCTAAAGCTTTCGCCACAAACAGCGCATTGGTAGTTGCTGTAGTTTTTCTCCGTTTTTCCTTCATGAGCTGTACATTCATGTTTCAGCCAATTACATTTCTGTCCAAAACGTTTGCCGCATACGGCGCATTCGAAATCTTTTTTCCCTTCGTGAACGGTGTGTTTGTGTTGCAGCCAATGAGATTTGTATCCAAAGCGTTTACCGCAAACCTCGCATTCGAAGTCTTTTTTCCCTTCGTGAACGGTGTGTTTGTGTTGCTGCCAACTAAATTTAAGTCCAAAACGTTTGCCGCAGATATCGCATTCGAAATCCCTTATTCCTTCGTGAACGTTGCGTTTGTGTTCCATCATACGATATTTCGATACAAATCTTTTTTCGCAAACCTCGCATTCGAAATCTTTTCTTCCTTCATGAACGTTGCGTTTGTGTTCCATCATATGTGCTTTCGATATAAATCTTTTTCTACAAACCTCGCATTCGAAATCTTTTATTCCTTCATGGACTACGCGTTTGTGTCTCAGCAAAAGCTGGTTCGTTCCAAATCTTTTTCTGCAAATCTCGCATTCGAAATCTTTTATTCTTTCGTGAACTGTTTTTTTATGAATCAGCACATAATAGTTTCGTCTAAATCTTTTACCGCACACTTCGCATTCGAAATTTTTTGCCGGACTCGAATTTTTTCCGGACCCTTTTTGATTCTGATATTCGAGTGCAACTTCTGTTTCGAGAGATATGACTTGTGATCTAAAAATTATTGTAAAATTAAGTTTGAAACATTATATAAAAAAAGTATTTTTTATAGACAAAATTTGTGATTTATGATACTATTTAATAAATGATAATTTTTTAGTGTTATATTTATTCATCGATAATTGCAGAATGTCAAGTTTTTCAATTTAATTTTTCAATATCTCGTTTTGAATATCAAAAAATTTTCGAAAAATCTTAAATAAAATTAAATAAAAACTCAGAAACTGTAATATTTTTCAATGATACAAGAGCTGACATTCTAATTCATTAATTAATATTGTTTATAAATTCGTGCAACGTTCCAATTTGAAATTGTAAAATATTTTTAACTTACTGCGAATCGATAGGACTTGCCATTACTGATGATTACAAAATACTAATGCACAGTTCTTGAATAAAGTGTACTTGAAAAAAAAACAGAATGCAAAGCACAGACAACTGTATGAAATAAGTTACTACGTCTCTGTATTCGCTGTGAAATTAAAGCTAAGTTTCAAGTATTTATAATAATATTTCTGAATGTCACGATTGAAGTGTAAACAGAGTGATACGAAAATATCTTATAATAATATTCCTATACTGTAAACAACTCATATACATTTGCGAAATGTTTGTGTATTATTTATTTCAGTAAATTAGAAAAATACCAATCGTTTAATTATTCTTATTCAATTAATTAAAAAAAAAAAAAACTAAAAGGTATCTTAAATTTCTCAATCCATAGAACTCAACCCACAAAAAAGAGATTAAGGTTTTTTCAATTTGACGAGAGAAGGATTACCAAAATTTAATATTTATAGTTAAATTCAAGCGCGCTTGGCGCGCTCTACATTCTTCTCCTGCAGCTGTTGAAAATAATTTATTCTTTATAAACACGAATTGTTTTCTCTTTTAATTTTCATTGATTTTTGCATTTGGATATAATACGATATAATACATTGACTTAATTACTTCTTAATTTATGCTAATTTTTTGATAATTTGGCTTTTTTGAATCATACTATTTTATATTAATATACCGCAAATAGTAAATCCCAGATCAGAAATCACGCGAATCTGTAAATAAATCGCATGGAAACAATTAAACCGCTTCTCTCCCTAATTTTTCGAAAGTTCTGCCTCTGTCTAATTGATAAAGCTCGCGCAACAGCAATGAATAAAGAAAGTATTCATAAATTACCTAAGCTCTTAAATAAGCTCTCTCCCGGCGTATGGAGTCAGGTAATAAAAAGCACTTGTTAAGCTCATGAATTTTCAGTTTTATAATTTTCGCAGTCGTCGTCGCTTTCTCCCCCTCGAAAATTCGAAAAGCCCCATCCTCGTAAACGACGTCGCGCGCTCCCCTCGGCAAAAAAAAAAGAAAAAAAACGGGGCACAAGCAACGAGAGTCTCCCCCCCGAATGCTTCCTGCTACCGGGATTTGTCACGTGATTTCCTCTTCCGATTTGGCGAACAAAGTAGAGAGAGAGAGAGAGAGAGAGAGAGAGAGAGAGGAGGTGGGCGAGAAATTAGTATTTAATTTAGCGAGTCGAGCGCGCGGCAATAGAAAGTTATGAAATCAAGTTGCGCGGCCATTAGCTTCCAATAGAGCGAACTGCCGCCGTCGCTGCGAGTTCACGGACAGTCTTTATATAACTGGCCTTGTGAAAGGCGACGGCAACCCTTGCCATAGTCCGTTCTCGCTTTCTCCGCCTCTCTTTGGCTCCATCTTCCTTTCTTTCTATATATATGTATATATACGTTTATGTAACTTCGAGTCCTTCTCTTCCATTTGATTACGATTCTGCGTCTGGCTTCATTTAGATCTACCGTTTCTTCCGTGTGCCCTCAACCGCTGCTTGACTATTGGAAGAAAAATAACTAAGTTATTGCCAGAGGCGTTACTTTCTGTTATCAAGTTACGATTTAACGTTTATCATCTAATTTATTTTGTATTATTATTACAGTGCTGGTAAACAGTTTTTAACGTCGAATCGACAACAAATCGAAATATTTATAAGTTTGAAATGCTCTCAAACCGCAAAGATGTCTTAAGAGGTCGAATAAGAGCGCAAGAGGGAGAAAGAGAGAGAGGAACACAGAGGAGATAGATGTAGAGAGATAGTAGGAACTCCCGGATAATTAAACGAAATTCATTTACATAGCTGGAGTAATACGGAGCCGGAGTCACGACGACGACTACGACTACGAGGATGGCGGCAAAGGTCGTTATACTGTGGAACATTCCACCTTCTCTATGCGCAGCGAAAACTAAAGTTCTGCCTGTTCTATCTGCTTTTGATTTTCGGCTGCTATCCGAAGGAATTTGCGGAATGTCGAGTCGCCCGCCTTTTTTTTCCCTCCGAAATATTGCTATTTTCTAGCAAATTTACCAATTCTAGGTTGGGGTCGTATGCATATTTCAGATATTCACACGAAAACTGGAATGCGTTCAATTTGCTGTCCGTTATCCTGCTGCAGTAATCAGTTGTCACGTTAAAGTAATGGTTAAAATTTCATAAACGCGGAACATTTGTATTGCGATTGTTAATAATGAAACTCACCTTTCCCAAATTAATTGGAAATATTTGTAGAAAATTAATTAAATTGATTTGAAAAATATATTTAAAGTTCGCAGTTGCAAACTGGAAGTTTTGAAATCGATTATTTACATCATTAGCGAAGGATTAATTAAATTCAAATTTCGTAATTTGCGCTAAAATCAAAATTATGTTAGTTGAATGTATAATATTGAGAAATGACTTTCGCATCAAAAGTCGTAGTTCAAACATTTATCTTAATTTATATTTTAAGATCACAAATCAAATATTCTTGATAAAAATGTATAAATTGATAGATTATAATGAATTAACTGTTAGTTACTAAAAAAAGAAATTTCATAATAAACTTTTGTACATTTTTCATATAAATATTTATTTTCGTACATAAATATTTAAGTAAGAAATTGCATGAATTAAAGCAAAATTTAAGAATAATTTACCAACAATTCCAACTCTATTTAAAGCAGATGTATTCCCCACTTTTCTTACAAACCCTACCGATTTTCGTGCTCCCATTCGCAGCTAACGAGAGAGCCTTAACCACATATAACGAAAATTTCGAAAATCTAGCCGTACAAAAATCCTGGGCAACTTAATTAATGAAAAATCACGACAAAGGCCGAAAGGGATCCTTTAATTAAAACCCGGGCAAACCAAGAAGAAGATGAAAGAGGAACCGTCGATGCATCAATAAATACGATTGAAAAGCGAAAATTAAAATCGGTGCAGTATCGCGCGCGCCGCGCACAGCGGCCAGAATAGAATCAATGAACTCGCTCGCCACGCTGAATTAGCCGGCGTATACCTGCCGCGGCGGGAGCGAGAACCTCCGTTGAAAAATTAATTAAACTCATAAAAATTGTACGCTAAAGAGGGAATTCCAAAATTGCATTTATCCCCGCGCGTTTCGCTCTCTCTCTCTCTCTCTCTCTGTTCCTCGCGCGCGCGCGCACGTCTGGCCCCTCGTTCTTTTCAGCCTCGGCTAAAGTAAATAAAGGACCGACGAGCGTTGCGGGCTTTCGTGCTGCGGCAGACCCCCGCCTATGCTCTCTCGCACGTAGCCATGGTCAGGAGAGAAGAGAGAAAAGTGGAAAAATAAAGGGAGAGCGAACGAAAACGATGCCACCGAGTGCGCGCCGCCGCCGCCGCCGCCGCCGCCGCCGCTCGGAACTCCGCCGAGGGGAACCTAAGCTCGGACGGACTGTGAATAAAGCACAAGGCTCTTCTTATCGAGCCGAGTTACTTCTGATGGGGAACGTTAATTGGTTAAGCGGCTGGTTAATCTTGGTTGAGTATTGAACTGATTACGCGATCGATAATGGCTTTTAATTTGGGACTTTAATTAATTCACTGTTTTGATATTTAAAAGAGCATCCTCTCTTAAAAAAGTGATGAAGGAAAGTTAAAGTCGAAAATGCATTCGTTGATTCTGATGAATCGAAAAAATGTGATTGGTTAATGGTGGCGCTCCAGTTAATCTCTAAAAACTATCATTGGCTGTTGAATGGTAAACGAGGAACGTAACGAAACGAAAGAAAACCGAAACGTTGATTGATTTTGATTGGTCACTGCATACGCTAAGTTTGAATTTTTTAAATTTAATTTTTATATTTAACTTATTTAAAGCTAAATAATAAAGTCAAAATAGAATTAAAAAATTTCGTTTCTTTATTTTATAAAAATCTCGTAATTTTATCGTTTAAAATAATCAAAACTAAATTATAAAGAAAACGTGCACCTTAAAAAAATGTATAGTGCGCGCGAAGCGCGTTTGGATTTTGCGTGTGCCGTCGCACTTGAAAGAAAAATCGCATCGTTTTCTTTACTTTTATTTTATTCGAGTTGAGCATAAATGTCGATTATTAACTTTTTATTTACAAAACATGATGGAAATGCAGATGCTGTCAGATCTTCTTTAATATCGTTTATTGAAACAGGTTTTCATATTAAATTTCAATTTTCTCACGATTTATTGCGTGAAAGAAAATCAACAGCTATAATTTAATGTAAAATAAACAATGTAGTTTATACTTCATATTATAATAAAATGACTAAACCGCCTTTAAAAAATTATTTATCACCAAGTTTCCTATCCTCAGATTAGTGTTTTATAATACCCGTTAAAATTCGTGCGACATTGAATTGAAAAATATTCTACCTTGCTCAACCGACGGATTTTCGTGCAAACTGAAAGGCTAATTGATCTTTAATCGCGCCTGTTTTTACGCTCTTTTAAAATTCAGGGATCGTGTTGTCGGAAGCCCTCCTGGCAAGATTCCATTCGCGGCGTCATCTAAAAAGTACGATAAATCCGATATTACCCTGGGCCATTAATTATCTACGATCGCCTCTGGAAAATTGCTTGTTTCCATTAAAAAGCGGAGAGCGCAAAGGCTTTTCAATTCGACTACCGGCGAGGACTCGCAGAGACTGAAATATTAATTAAGCCACTACCTTCCGCGTGAAATATTTATCGCGTTGATACATGCGCCTGGAAATGAAGCTCAGCCGTCGCACTCATGCGAATCCCCTGGATTAATTCGACGCTGTCGACTGTTGCGGCTGGGAAAAATTGCTTTGTGATACTAATAAGAATCTGTAAATATTACCCCGCGGTGTGCCTTTAATCTTTTGTATATCGGATTAATCTATTTGAAGCTTTTAAAAAAAATTGATCGGTTCGAATCGTAATGCTCAGGCATTTGCATTCATATCCATTGATTTGCGAGTACAATGTAATTTTTTACCTTCAACGGGAGAAAGTTAGAAATAATGATAATTTTTTGAAAATTTAATTTTACCGACAATGGATTCCCCCCTTTCAATTTAACATTTCATTTTTAATAAAGCACGCAGCTCCTTCAACGAGTAATTAAAGTATCGACATCAAGAAAAACGATTCAGGTTATTAGAGCCTTTTTCAAACCTTAATAAATCGTCCATCGATATATAAGCAGCGCTTTTTTCCCCGCCCCAAGCAAGAATTTTCCCGGACTATATAAGGAAGCCGCACCGCCGGACATAATATTCCCAATTATGCGTTGAGCCGCGGAGACTCATCAGGAGGTCGATAATCCCCGGTCCCGGCAGTTCCCGCGCGTAATTAAATAAGCCGGTAAAAGTGTAATCCACGGATGCCCAGAGCGCGCCGCAGAGACGACGACTACGACCGGTAATTCGCGTCGGCCTTCCTTCCTCCGCAACGCTGCTCCCCGAGCTTTATTATGTGTCCCGAGCCCCCGGAGCCGGAAGGGAAATCGATGGAGAAATTCATCCCGCCGTGCAAACAATCAGAATAATTGCAGGAGCACGACGACGCCGCCGCCGCCGCTTCTCCGGGGGGCTGCTGCTTGGGAATGCCGCCGCCGCCGCCGCCACGTTTGATTCGAGCGGCATTGAATATCTTTTTATCGGGGGAGTAATTTCATCTGATTATTTGCGTGCAGGCTTTGAGGCATTCTTTCCGCTCGTTAGTTTCTTGCGGAGAGCAGCAGATTTCTTTTTTTTTTATGGCGCGTACATAGTATTTGCAATTTTAAGCGAGTTTGTTTTTATTTACTAAACAAGCACACGTTGTGGGTCGAATTCATTAATTTTTATATTCAGTTTTTGGGTATTTTAAATCTTCGTTAGTAGTAATTTTCATTGAAAAGAATATATTAATTTGATAAATATTGGGGTCACAGAATTTAAATTATTTATTTCAATTTGTAACTGGGTATCTCTATCAGATATCGTACACCTCAATTTTCAGGTAAATAAATTTTGACTTTGCATTTGAATTATTTATCCTGTCAGTTGGCTTTTAAATTTAGTTACTAATATTATAAATTAATTGATGCTTGATTAATTAATTACGTAATAATTACATAGAAGAAGCTATGCCTATTTTTTAATTGTAAAATTATTGGAGGATTTCTAAAAATTTGCTAAAATATTCTAAGCGAATCATATTCAATTTTTTTTCTTGTAAAATTCACATTATGATACAAACGAGTCATGTAAATATGTGTCTAGTGGAGAATGCGAATTATCCACGATAATTGACATTACTGTGATAACGCAAAATGAGAATCGCAAAATATACTTAATTGGGGTACATACACGGAGAGAAAAGTTCAGGAAAAATTATGATACTTTTAGTAAAGCGGTAACAGACTTGCCGTAAGCCAAAAAATTACTAGACTTTTTGGCTGTATTGTGTTTGTAAAATTTACAAAAAGTTTGGCAAATTTTACTAAAAAGTCTAGTATTTTTTTGGTTTATGGCAAGTCTCTTACCGCTTTACTAAAGTATAGTAATTATTCCTGAACTTTACTCTCCGAATATAAACATTAAAATCAATATTTGTAGTTTGTTGCGTTTTTGTTAAAAACTAAGGCTTGTAAACACTTGCTTAATTTCGCTTGCTGAACTTAAAATTTTCAGCACTTATTTCGTTTAAATAGTTAAAAAACGTTTATTTCTGACAATAGATTAAAATGAAACAACTAGCCAAATTCTGCATAATCAGCCGAACCGCATATAAACGAAAACAGATTGATTCTCTCTCGTAACAACTGCATTTGTGCATCAGATTTTTATCGCGTTACGTTTAACCGATATACCATATTTGATTTACGCGGGCAAGTTGCACAAACAAATTCGTTAGCGCGATATTTTTTTCAGACCTTTCCCCTTTCCCTTCGCAGCGCAGCAATTATACCGTTCAATTTACGATCCGCCTCCTTCAAAGTACCATCGAAACTATGACCAAATATTTTCATTTCATTAAATCGCAAGTATTTGCGTCGGCGTATTTCTTTTCCAGACGAGAGAGAGGGAGAGAAAGACACGAGAGCCGCGTCCATTATCGCGAATTAAAAGATCCGGAGCGTCCGGTGTTTTCGATAGAAACTCGGACGAAAATATGCCCCGTTCAGGAGAATGCTTTCAATAGCGCTGATCAAATATTGATGCGGATGTTCCGATATATAACAACCTGGCGATCGGGAGAAAGTCCGAAGCGCCGATGTACATACAGAGCCCGAAATTCATTCGACGCGCACGGAAAATTTCTCTGCCCTCTCTCTCTCTCTCGCGCGCGCCGCGTTTCTGCGCTAATATTTACCGCGTGAGTTAGACCGGCTCCGAAAACACCCATAACGATAACATTTAAGCGCGTCGTCCGAGAAAAAATATTTGTCCTCCGCGGCGGCGGCGCGCGCCGCGGCGATAAAAGCGGAAAATTAGCGAGGGATAAACGACGCGGGGCGGCGGGGGGAGAGAGAGAGAGAGAGAGTAGGTCTTGAAAAGTTTCGAAGGTGAGCGCGTCGAAAAGAGAATGAAGTGTGTGCTTCGGGTACAAGAAGGAGAAGCGGCGGAGTGCGATGGAGATAGAGAGAGAGAGAGAGAGAGAGACGAGGGAGGGGAAGGGGACGATCGAGGGTCCTCGAGAAGAGCAGATAATTAAATGTAGCGCTTTCCGCGTTTTCGAGCTACTTCGCCGACGAGCATCTCGCCTCCCCCTACCCGAGTCTCGAGGAAGCTTCGCTTGCTCATTTCCAGCAATAACTGAAACTTGAGTGCGGACTCGGCTTGCCTGCCTGTTCTCGAGGGTTCTCTCTCCCCTTTCCTCTCTCTATCTCTCTCTCTCTCTCTCTCCCTTTGTCTCGACGTTTCTTCGCGCATCCTCGAGGTCTTGGCTAACTCCGAGAGTCGAAGTGCCGCCGCCGTGTCCTCGGCTCTGTAAACCGAAGTCCTCGCTTTCTGCCTCGTTCGCTCTCGCGGAATTTGAACGCCGCCGCCGCGGCCCTTTATTTCCTTCGAGCGTCCCGCTCGCGGTCTGTTTTTCTCTCGAGTGTGCTTTGGAAAGCGATCGCGGTACCGGGCGATATGTAAGAACGGAGAGACTGCTATACACTTGTGTAGGTATTTCTGATGTTTCATTTTTTGCTCGTTCAAGTGCCGTTTTTGCCGAGAGCTGTCCGGCTCTTGGGAGAATTAAATGTTAAAGTTTCGCGGCTATAGATTGTTTTTGTTATGAATCTAAATAATCTCTATATTGAGGCTTGACAATTATTCGTTGAAATAATGTTTATAAAAGTTAATTAAGAACATAACCAGAGATGAATTTCAGCTGTATACACGACACGTCAAAAAGACGAAATCCGAACCGCTCGTAATTAGAAATCTGCAGGAAAACATAGCGGGCTGACCCGTATACTAGATCGATTATACCACAGCGGTGATGCAGCGGCTGCCCGGCAAACGATACCCGAACGAAGAACGTATCATCCGGCCGCTTTTTTAAGAGCCCGGCCAGAGAGCGAGAGAGAGATAGAGAGTAGCAGTATACACCGCACGGGCGACGCTTTGGCTCCCGGCTGGCAGGATACGGCGGCGTCCGTTTGACCGATGGATTCGCGACCGCAGCGGCCCATTCAGCGCCGTAATTTCGAGCCGTGCGCGCGCGCGCGGGCGACTGCTTCGTTTTCGCCGCTCCGTAAACGCGTGCGGTTCGACCGTGCAGGGCAGGAGCAGCGAATGTGTCGGCGACTCTGTGTGCCCACTGCGCGCGGACACGCCAATGCGGAGACGAATGCGACCGGCCGGGTTTCATCGACACACTCGCGGTTGAGTTAACTCTTCCGGGGCTCTCTCTCTCTCTCTCTCTCTCTCTCCTGACCCTCTCGAGCTTCTGGCCTGCCCTCTCGATTTGTTTATTCTCCCTGGCCAGTCCCCCCCCTCGTCCTCCCCGCGGTGCCGCTGCATTTATTTTCCGCTTTTGAGGCCCGGCGCTTTATTGACGCGGCGGAATTTTGAGCTTTTTACTGCCCGGTGCCGCCCCGATGAAGGGATTCGCGATATTTGTCGCTTTGGTTTTTCGGTCGTCTCTCTGGGGGCTGAAAATGGGAAAAGCTTCTTTATCAAGGCCTGCTCGATTTAATTAATGTGTTTTCAATGTGGCTTCCGGGCTGATGAAAAATTGGATTGGAAAAAGTGAACAAAAAAAAAGAAAAAAAAAAAATATCGCGAACTTGTTAATTAGGGATTTCTAATTAAAGCTAATAAAATTTGATTTTGGTTTCGGGCAGGATTGTACGTCCGTTCGCTCGTTTTTCAGGCACCGCACTTTTATCGCATAAACTGATGAATTTCACCCGACTCTACTACCACTTAATTAACACGTCGGCGGGAAAATCTCGTCAATTTTCCACCCGGCTTTTATTCCAACGAGTGAAACGAGAAAATAAATCCCCTCCCGGCGAAAAGGTACAAAAATAATATTAATAACCGAATCTTCCTACTTCCGAAAGCAAGATCCGCGTGTACGTATCGATTTGTCGCGATCCGCGGCCCGAAACCCCCCCGCGACGAACGAAGCAGCTTTCGAGCCAGAAAAAAAGCTCGGGGGGGGGGGGGTATTAAAACGAATCAGTGGCCGCGGCGGCGGCGGCGAGCGAAAAGCGGAAAACAAAAGTAAAACCGAAAACAGATCTCATTCATTTATTCATAGCGGCTCCTTTTTATTTTTCATGCATTCGCCTCTCCTCCCCCCCTCTCTCCCTGCGGGCGGACGCGCGAGTTTATGGTTTCGCTTGAACCGGCGGCCATCAGTCACTGTCGTTTCGCCTAGAGTCGACTCCCCGGCGGCGGCGGCGGCGCGTAGCGCGAATATATTTTTCCATTTTTCCTGGCCTTTTTTGCGCCCAAGTCAAACACTGGGGGGACTCTGCGCGTGTGTGCGCGCGCGCGCAGCCCCGACGTGTATATGCACGTTTCTGCGCCGGAAGACGCGTCGGGGAATCGCGAGCGAGCGAGCAGCTGGCCGAGATCGTGCGAGCGATCGTCGCGTGATGAACGCGCGCGCGCGCGACCCTCCGAGCGAGTGACTGCGCCTAATGGCTCGAGTTGTGTTTGCCTCATGTAGATGAGCTTTCGCGCTGCTTTCCTTTCCGATTAAGGATCGGTTTGTCCTTTTTTTTTTGGTACGGGTTCGCTTATCGATTGTCGGGAGGGTGGATTAGTCGAGGAATTTCGTTTTCGAAGGCTTCCGCGGCGCGGTCGACAATGGGTCGTTCGGGCAGAAGTTAAACGTTTATTCTGCTGTGTTTATGTGGGTAATTGTAATAAATTCAGTCAATTTCGATTGCCGGGTAAATTTATTTAAATGAGTAAATATGTAAATTATAGTTTGTTGACGTTTAGTTTCAATATGGTTGTGTATTGTAGCGGAAAATAATGATTGAATTGAAATTGTTTGACATTTTAGACAAATTAAAGAATTTTTAGAAATTAATAGACGTACAAGTGTTCCCAAAATAAAAAAAAAAAAAATTCTAGTAATTGACTGGATAAATAAAAGCCAATCCACGAGCGTGTATTCAACGCCTGCTTTTAATTATAATTGTACTCGATTAAACAGTGGGGTAAACCAAACCGTGTTAATTCCCCTTCACATACAATTAAATCGAGTGTTACTGTTGATTGATGTTAAATAATTTTTCTCTCAATCCCTCCCCAATCACTCAGTAGTTCGCACAGCACTAAGTTTCGTACTTACTAAAATTTTATTCTGAAAAATTGTTCGATACAGTCGTGTAAAAAACAAAATTCCAAAAGCGATGGCAGCAATCTAAAATTTAAACCGCGCCTTTTCCGATTCAATTCTAAAAATAATCCCAGCCGACCTCCTTGCTTCCCCCGATGCAATCGAAGCCACTCATAAAACAATTACTCGAAACCCGTGCACTTGATACTGGGGAGAAAAGTTAAAAATACCCGCGTCGGCCACTTTAAACCTCGAGCTTTCGCAAAAAGGCAGAGAGAGAGAGAGAGAGATAGGAGTAGGACGCGTCCTGAGGCGTCAACTCGAGCGGTGCTTGTCGATCCGGCGCTCGGGGCATATCCGCCGAGCTATAAGAGAGCAGCCGCTCTCCGCTTCCTTCTCCGTGTCCTCCTTCTGGACGTTAAACTTCCTCCCGGGGGAAATAATAGGGAAGAGGGGCCGGTGCGGGCTGCCTCGCTCCTTGGCCCGCGCCCAAGAAGAGCGCGCGCCCAGAGATATCGAATGCCAAGGCAGCGCAATCTCGCGAAAGCCCGGCCGCGACAGTTCGACGGCAAATAATCGGCGCAACAGTCACTCGCTTTTCCCTGTCGTTTAGCTTTTATGCCGAGAGTCGACCGATTCCCGGAGAGAGAGAGAGAGAGAGAGAGAGAGAGAGAGACTAAGAACTTTACGTCCCGGCCGACGCTTGTCGAGGCTGCCGCGAGGATTAGACGCGGATCGTACCTGGCAAGACCTGGAATATCGGCTCTGGAGGTCATCCCCGAGAGGAGGAGAAGCTGCTTTCTCCCCCTTTCTCTCTCTCTCTTTTCCTCTATCCTCGATCGGCCGTGTAAATAAAGTGAAGTGGATGAAGAAACTTTTATTGCCCGGCGCTCCGATATTCGCTTAAGTGATTCTTCAAACGCCTGCTTGTAATTTACCGGGATGAAAGGCGTAATATAAGTTGCGGAAAGTTCATTAAGATTTCCGTTTGTCTTGCGGCGTGAATTTTCATACAGTTTATTTCATTGTCGAGGGTGGATCCCCGCGATATTCAACAATTTAATTATGGGGTGCGTTATCGCGCGATTGTAATTTATCGCGTGTCAGCGTGCGCTACATTGTAATAAACGTAAACCTCTTTATCACATGTTGTGTAGATTTACGAACATTTAATTTACGTATATAATTCTAAAGCAGTAATTATAAAATTGAAAATAAAACGGGCATGACTTTTATTCAATTTTGAAGCATTTTGAAAGAATGGTTCTAAGAAAATTCTTTTTACACGAAGAAACACAGTCTACCGAGGATAATCAATTTTACTTTTTAATTGTAATTAAAAATTTCATAATTAAAAGTTTTCTCTTGAGAGCCTGAGACTGGTTGACAACTAGGTAGCACAAAATGTTCGATATAGTTTGCAATTGATCTCGAAACAGCTATTTATACAGTCAAGGGACTATAATTTACCAGCTTATTCAGTGGAGGCATGAATGAATTCTGCGAAAGCTGAAAATAGTTTTCGTTGAAGTGCCAGTCAGATGGTACTTCAATATTTATATAACCGAAGTGTATTTTAAATTTGCATTGACTGGCATTCCATCATTGTTCACATTATATTCAATTAATCTCCAGCAGAGAATAGAAAGACCTCAATCTTTATTCATTAATTGGTAGACCATCACTCATTATTTTAAGAATTACTTACGTTCAGTATATAATTAAAAATTATAATTGTTGAGTTCAACTTTATTCATCAGTTTCGTATAGTCTTGCTTTTATTATCCAATTTGTCTTGCAGTAACCCTCGAACAATGCACAGAATATTGACCAAGATTTATTTATAGCATCTGTCAAAAATGCGTTTATTAATCGTGATAAAAAACAAAATACCTTTCCCGTATTGTAAACTTTCACCACTTCGCATCAATTTCCCTCACCCAAAGACACGCACATTCCCGAAACGAACTCCGAACGAGGTGTTCATTTCAAGCGGCGATTTATCTAATTAAACTCGGAAAGCACGCGATTCATATTAAAAAGCACGGCAGTCCCATCCCTCGACGTCGCTCCGCATCAATCTCCCCCGTGGGCTTCGGAACTCCGCAAACTACGTCCGCGCTCCATAACCCCGTCCGACAAAAAAAAAAAAAAAAAAAAACCGAAAAGGGGGTCGCGGCGATCGCCGAAAAGTTTGCACCCCTAATCAGGCGACTGCTGCCACTGCTGCCGCTGCTGCTGCATCCAGTGACACGCGGCTCGCTCTCCTCTCCTCCTCCGGCTAATGTATATTTATGTATTAAACAGGCATTATTTATACGCGGCCCTCTCTCTCTCTCTCCCTCTCTCTGCCTTTCGCGCCATCCTTCTCCTAGCGATGAATATGCATTGTTTAGCCTGGCAGTGGCGAGGTGTCGAGTGCAGACCCGTCGCTATCACTGCCTCATCAATCACACGCAGTCGTCCCGCAGCCAAGCTGCCTCTCTCTCTCTCTCCCTCTCTTTCGGACGCGGCGCTACTCTCTCTCCCTCTCTCTCTCCCACCCCTAAAAGCCGCGATTTTGCAGTCCGCCCATGTCATCCCTCACCGGTCGTTGCCTGCTGCCCGCTCGTCCTCCCCCTCGACAAACTGCCGCCGCCGCCGACGCCGACGCCGTTGCCGCCGCGCAATTGACACTAATTTACGTAATTTTTTCCCCGGCCCCCCGGCACGAGGAAGGGGTGCATATCAACGCGAAACGCCGCCCGCGCGCGGGACTATTTTCTTTTTGCCGATATATATATTCGGCGCTCGATAATTCCGCGAGCGGCTCTGGCGGCGTATAGTGCACTGTCGTATCGTAGGCGCATTGTTTGAGATTGTTTGGCCGGATAGGCAGCTGCGCCGTATATAGAGGCGGCGGATTTGTCTTTTGTAATGACTTTTTTTTTTGTTTTTTTTTTGGACGGGGACGGCCGAGCTGCTCTGTTTGGTTTTGCTGCCGCGGCTTGTTATTTATACGTCCGTTTTGTTTCCGTGGTAAATAATATTGCCGGCCCTCTCTCTCTCTCTCTCTCTCTCTCTCTCTCTCTCTCTCTCTCTCTCTCTCTCTGCGGCCGAGGATTTTTTGACAGTTTTTTTAGCGGAGCCGCGGCTCTCATTTATGTAACGGCTTTGATGGGTTTATTAACGTTGCACGGGGGGGATCTAATGCTATTATGCGCGGAGCCAACTAAATTAAGGCTGGTTAATACGCGCGTTTGTTTTAATAAAATTATTGCACTATTCTAAGTATAATTGAATCAGTTCATAATGTAGTAAACGGAGAAATCAAAAAGTCAGAAAATTAGATTTTTCAACAAATATAGATTGTATAATATTTTTTTTACAAACGATGAATTTTCAATATTTGAATAAACAAATCGCTGGCTGGATTTATTGCAATTATTATTTAAAAGTGATAAAAAATTTTATCAAATTTATATGAATTTGTTTATTATTCCTACGTGCGTTTGATTAGCAATATTTAAAATTTTCATTTAACATGGCGTAAAATCATGATTCAAGCGCAAGCATATTGGGTTACAGCTATTAAATACATATATTTCATCAGCGTGCATTGATGCAAGTGAATATATATGCGCAAACCCAATCTGTAATCCCCGTTTTACGATTTCTATATTTATTAAAAGGTTGGTTGATACTCCATAAAAGATAGATTACATTCAAAGAATCAATTATCAAAAGAGCTTGGACATCAATTTTATTCAAATGCTGAGTTACAACTTTTTGAAGAACTTAATTTTGCTAATGGCTTGCATTTTAAAAGTTAATAAATGTAATAAATTCTCTTTACTTTTGAACAATGATGAATTAAATAATTGCATAGTAATTTTATCAATTTAATTATTTTGCAGCGGCAAAATAGTTGAAAT
The DNA here is from genome assembly GCA_900474385.1 of Ormyrus pomaceus. Lineage (NCBI taxonomy): Eukaryota > Metazoa > Arthropoda > Insecta > Hymenoptera > Ormyridae > Ormyrus > Ormyrus pomaceus. Next base: position 94,326 of record UCOM01000213.1, read on the forward strand.
TCCATCAGGGCTGTCGGATATTTCGAAAATTTCAAAAACTAGAAATTTTCAAAATAAAAACTTTTGAATGCCGCTCCGAAAAAGCCACGAAAATTTTCAATATCTCTAAAAACTTTTCCGGACGTATACAAAAAATCAAAAATATTCGTTAAAATTCTTCGCAAACAACAAACCCACGGTCCCACCTATTATTCTCACAAAGTAACCAGTACGTTACCGGCAATAGAGCGCGAGAGTACAGGCGGAGAGGACGAAAAAAAAACGAGTGTCAAACTCATAAGCGTCGGGAGCATGCGTATCCATTAAGTTGGCACGCGTCGCAATAAATTCTTCAGGAGCACCGAGGAGCTCGTGCCGCGCGTCCGGGGGTCGCTTTCGGGCTCTCGCCGCGTCAACGAGGCGCGCGCGTAAAAGCGCGCCGCCCCCGACACCGACGGGCGTCAAAAAGGGCGGCGAGACGTTAAAAGCCACTTTCTTCATTAAAAAAGCAAAACGCCGCCGCGCGGTATAGTGTTGCTCGCGCGTTCCGGACGTTCGAGCGTTTAAGCTTCGCCGAGCCATTAGCGCCTCGGCGGCAACAGCAGCCACTCTCAAAGCCGCCTCCCCCCGCTGGCCGGCCGACCAAAGAGATCGCGTGAAGGCCGCGGCGGCCGGGAAAATTACGAGAAGATCGCGTGCTAAACGATATACGAACGCTTTCGGGCCGCCTTCTAAACATGCAAAACGCTGCAAATCGCGGCCATTACGCGCACCCGTCGATATACATCTAAGCCGCCGCCGCGAGAGAGAGAGAGAGGGAGAGCTAGGAGGATTGTTTTGCGCCGCGGCCGATTTGTCTGTGGCTGCTGCACGAACTCTCTCTCCGGGCTGCCCGGTACATATTCCGCGCCTAATGCTGACGGCAGATGGACGACGGGCGATAAGAGTGCCGGAGGAAGTTACGGACGCGGCTGTGGGAGGGCTGATGCGCTAAGCGATGCCTTTTCTAGATCGGCCGGGGCAAAATGAGTTCGAGAGGATGCCCGGGCTCGTTTGTTACGCGCAACTTCGGCGTTCGCCGCCGTTGAGCTTTATGAGTGGGAAGTTTGCCTTTGGAATGCAGCGGCGAACGCGGGGAATTTTATAAAATCAAAATTTTTACAATGCTGATAGTGGACTGATAAATAGGATTGGCGCAGTTCCGCGGTTCCGCGGCTGTATATTCGGTTTTTGATTTATAAACACAATTTTTCGTTACGAAAACCAGTTGGGGGGGGGGGGTGCAGGATTGTAGAAAAAAATTTTTACTCTGACAAAGAAGAAAAATGGCGATTGCAAAGTCGATATGACACCGCGCGCGTATAAAACAAATTGTCCGTCTCTCGGATCCTGTCACTCCGCCCGTCACTAAAATGTGTAAATGTGCTTTCTGGCCGAGAGCGATGTATTAATAATGTTTTTTTTTTGTTGAATTCCCCGCGGACGAATTCAATACATGCAAATGCATTTTTTAATAAAGATCTTTGTCACCGCGTCCTGGAACAAAAAACTAACGGCGATCCGACTAAAAAAAAAAAAAAAGAAAATGGAAAAAATCCTCGTTCTGAACCAGCAATCCTAACTGATTGCGAGGGCATATATTCCATTTAATGTCGTAACGAAACAATCTCAGCCGGGAGTAACTTCGAGCACTTTAATTGCGCAAATACGTTGCAGTTCTAAACTGTGTAATCTGCAGTGTTTAACATTTCAGTCAGTCCGAACTCGAGCTGTTTTATCTCGCGCAATTTTCTAAAAATGAAAAAGCTGTTGAAACTTTGTCGCCCGCCCTTTTTCAACAACATCCTTAATCAATCCATTTTACGCTTGACAAACGATCCCGCGCACCGAACCTCCCTAAGTGTAATTATAAAGAAAACGCCTTGCTAACAAGAATTTATCGTCGCCCACCGCGCGGCATCGCCGGCGCTGAAAAAGGCTTCGTGTCGGCTCGTCCGCGAAAAAACACGAGAGGCACACCGGGAGGCGTAAGAAAACCAAGTGACAAATGGAGTGCAGTTCCTTATTGGTCGGGGGGGAGAGGGGGCGACGACGAGTGTCTTCGCAGCCGGTCCGAATAATCGCATTTCCTCGCCGCTTTTTCTCTCTCCTCGCGCCCGAGGTTCGGGTATTGCGCAGAAGCTGCCGCGGGGGAGAGACAAAGGAAAAATAAACAAACAGCCGCCGGCGGCGGCGGCGGCCGCCAAAAAGCGACGACGAGCTTCGCGGAAAGTGGAAGAAAGCGGAGAGAAGGGGGAGGGGGGGGGGGAGGCGAGGGCAGAAAGCATTCGTGGCTCTCGGGGCGGGTAGCGCGATGCAAAATGAAATAAACATGGCACCTAACTGAAATCAGGAATGCGAAGTGGGCGGTAGTTTAAAACGATTCTCCGAGGCGGCGGCTGTTCGAGAGCACGACTCTTCCCCCCCCGCCGTGCCAAATAGTCGCATTCCAAACTTTTCTCTCTCTCTCTCTCTTTCTCTTCCCTCTCTTCCCTCCGTTACTCTCTCCCTCGTTTTTTCATTTTCGCCTCTTTCTTCTGCCTTTTTTAACCTTTATTCGCCGGGGCCCCTCGATATATTCCGCGAGCTTTTTTTTCCGTTTCGTTTTTTTTTTTTTCGAGCAAGCCGCGCTTCCTCCGTCGCTCGTACGAGGATAAAACGTATGTACCGCTGATCTAATTTTGGCCTTTTTTTCGCGCCGGAAGCCCGGAACTACCCCGGGTATTGTAATTTACAAAGCCGTACGAGAAAAAGGATCAAAAAGTAATTAAGCGAATTCAATTTCTAACGTTCTGTAACGAATGTTCTGCGATTAATAAATAGGACCGGATGCGTCGTGAAATGCGCAATCGCTGCGCTTCGCTTCGAATGTCTGGTATATTCCGGGAACGTTGGATTACAATAGCACGTTAAATTTATTTAATTGGCATTGTCTATTAAATTATTCTGTACAAAAGGACTGTAATTATTTTAATACGTATTGTTCAGGCAGTTTGTAAACATTTGAAAAGTTTTGATAAAGCAACAGACAGCCAAACCCCACAAAATTGCTGTGGAATCTTACGAAAGATATAGAAAAGTTTGCCAAGAATCTGTTAAGTTTTAATAAAAATGCATTAAAATTTTTTACAAAGTATCATGGTTATTTTGTTGAGTCTGCAGATCTTTCGTTTTAAAATATTGCCAAAATTAGGAATATTTAGGAGTTGAACCAGAAGATAAGACTCTTCAGATTCCGGCCGGTATTGTAACGCTTATTCTGTCAGACTCTAATTAGAAGTAAATAAAATAAAGACCATAAATCTGTAGACAAGAAAAATAGTAGTATAAGTATTAAAATTAAAATTATTAATGTACATATTAAGATTTAAATTAGTATTTGAATAAACTTTCTAAGCAAATGAATTTTTTATATTTCAAAAATGTCGACGTAATTAAATATTGAATTATTATTATTTTTTTGTAATCTACATTTATAGTGATCGAAATTTAAAAAAAAAAATTGAGATAGTCAGATTCCACACTCGATTGAAAAATTTTAAAAAAGGGCACTTGATTATTTATGCGCCCCCGTTATGGTGCTGATAATCAGCGACGGGAGTCATCGGCGAGTCCAGAACACAAAACACAAGCGATGCTTGCTTCGTTTGATAGAGACTACGGTGTCCGAATTCGGAATTCGAATCAATTCCCTTGCTCTTGCCGATCGAGCCACCGAAGACCCCAAAAATTCCCCTCCGTCGAAAGCTTGCACGAAGCTCCGGAGAGCAGGACTCGCAGTCCGCCTGACTACCGATCAGGCGCATAGACGTGAGCCTTCAGCGCGGCGGACGCAGGTATGGGCTCGACCCTCGTCACGCGAAAAATCCGGCGGACTCTTTTTGGGAGAAAATTTCAGACTGACGCGGATTTGTCTTGGTGGACAAGGACCTTGCCGCCTGAATCTTACGTCGCCGCTTAAAAATTTCTTTACGGCTATTGCGAGAAAATAGATTTAGTCAGGTAACGGTATGAAAACGTTTAAGTTGATGTTCTGGTAACGAAAGAAGAGAGAAATTTGCCGTGTACGTGTCAAATTTAGAGTACTTGATTACCGTTGCAGTTAAGTAAAATAGGAAATTCACCTGTTTCCGTATTTCATTTGATTGACTGCTAACTGCTTCATATTAAATTGAGATGGTATTGGTGAAATCACAAACTAAATTTGTTTGGTATCACAACGATTTTTAATTATTTACAAGAGATTTTTGTTAAAGGCGTTATACATTATATGTACGCAGATATGTAGATACATTTTTTAAGAGGATTTTCGATTTCGACTAATTGACTTGAAATTTTGTAGTTTCAAATCATCAAATACGTTCAATCCGATAAATGAGAACTGAAACAAATCTGCTTAGTAATAAATTTAACCAAATAAGTATATATCCGACTATATTTAGAGTCTATTAGAATTAGAATATTAGTGTACAATTGCATCGTTATTGATGCGTTCATAAATATTATATTACGCTTTCAATTTGATTTAATAGTGGATAAGTTTCGCTGAATTATTAATTAATAATTATTTAAATTGATTAGTAGAGAATCAAAGGATTTTAGCGTTAATAATGTTCAATTGCAGTTAAAATTAACCAGGCTTGGTTTAAATTAAACTAAATCTTTAAAATAGACGATAATATATTTTTAATTAATACCAGAACCCCAATCACACAAAATAAAATTTGAACCAGATTCATTTCACGCAGCTGCTGATTCACCCAATCTGATTTACCAGATGTATGTCAGAGCGTGCAGCATAAAAATTCCATTACATTAATTCCTGCAAGCGCACCTCATCAGCAGGAATTCCTGCGCCGTTTTCTTAAAATAAACGCATGCAACGTTCTCCCCGGGATAATCTAATCAAAGATCAATAAGTACAGCTGGATATTCAATTAAAAGAAGTCGATCCCCCCGCCAGGCAGGAAGTTTAAATCCCCCATCGCTTACGTATCCGAATTAAGCATTTTAATTGAACTCACTCGCCAGTTTACCGATAAAACTGATTAAAAAATTCCCCAAGATTCCTTCAATTCCGGGAATAATCCGAGAAAGAGCGTATACATGAGAGCCGCATAAAGGTATTCCATCTTTCTCCCTCGTTCGCTCAGTTTTTCCTTCTCCTCCTGCTCCTCTCTATTTCTCTCTCTCTCTCCTCCTCTCGCCCCCTTCGCCTTGCTCAGCTCGAGCTTTCGACGATGTTATCTCGTTACGGGAAGTTTCGCCGCGGAAACGCGCGTCGGCAAAAGTTTCGCTGTTGGCAAACCTATGTCATGATTACAATTACGCGGTCAGCGCCCGATATTTCCTTCCTCCGCAACCTCCTTTTTCTCCTCTTTCTCTCTGCCCTCTACATCTCCCTCGCTTCGCCGTCCCTCTTTAACCAGGCCGCTACGTACCGCGGCGCGAAAAGTTTGATTCTCGCGCGCTCGCCGCGGCGAGTAACGCGCGGAGAGCCGGAAAACCGAAACGCGCGCGAGAGAGAGAACTCGTTATGGAGATTTTTGCGCGCCGGGAATTCAATTAAAAGATATATAGGATTTATTCGCGCGTGCCGATTCGACTCGTTCGATTATTTAAAGCTCGGCGTTTAGCGGCGAGGGCGTTCGTTAATTTTTTTATCTCGTCGCCGCGGCGATTAAACGATTTTTCTGGTCCGTTTGTCGCCGGCGATCAAGTTGGCGTATCGGTTGGATTCGTTTCTCTTTTTTTTTTCCTGCGGGATTAAAACTAACCTCGTCAAGGCTTTCACGTGGCTTCCGGTGGATCCAAGCTGGCTGCTCCGAAGTAACTCGTCTTCTCTCTTCGACTTTCCCTTGTAATTGCACACTGTCACCGACTTCTAATGCAACCGAACTCGGGGAAAAAATATTTCCTTCACTCCGTCGATTAAAATGTACGACTACCGCTGATTCGGATCAACGACAAACGCTGGTATCCAGCAACCCCGATCGAATCGCCAAAAGTAAGCAGCTCAGTCTCGAAAAGTCCACTGTACGAATCTCACCGAGTCGAACGATATAAAAAGAAAAAAGGTGCGTTTAGCCTCCTGAAAATACCAACGGTCCTCTCTCGGGTAAAAATCGCTGGTAGCGCGGCTTGTCACGTGTGTGCCTGGTGGCGATCGCCGTCTACGTCGGCTGCTGCCGCTGCCGGTGGGGGATTCGAATCGCGCTCGTCGCGTGGCGTCGCTCGCGACGTCCCGTCGGAAACTGGCTCGGCGAGCTCTCGGGGCGCCCCACTCTTCCCTCCTCGGGGGGGCTGCAGCGGCGGCTATATCTCGCGCGGGGGCGGCGTGGGCCACGCGACGGCGACGCGCGACGTCGCTCCGCCTTCGGCCTGCGCGCGCTCCAGCGACCAGCCCCGAAGGAGAGGGAGACGCGGTGCGGTATAGCCTGCAAAACGTGACAGCCGGTGCGACTGGAGCTGCCGATGGCGGGACCAGGAGCGAGGCGATTTCTGAGGGCCTCGAGAACAAGCGGAGACGAGATTTTTGATTCGGGAGATTGGCGCGGGGATGAGGGGGAGATCGTTGGGGCGGACGGTTTTTGTCTTGGGTTTTTGATAATTTTTACGGTGAAAATTTGAAATGCAGGGATGTGGAGATTTGATTAAGCGTATTGTGGTGCTTAAGAATATTTTTAATTTTTAAATTCTGTTGTGTTAAGTAAGCGAAAAGCTTTGAGAGTAGGTTGGTATGTTTCCAGAAGTTATTTCGAATAATTTTATAAACAAAATTCTTTGGTAACTTGAATTATCAAAGAAACATAGGAACTTTCTAGATTTTTCTTTTTGATAATTTATTTGTTAGAATAATTATATAGACATAACCTGTTCAAAAGGTAACGTTTTTTTTATAAAATATTTGCCAAATAAGTAATTAGGTGGCCAGAAACTATTTCCCGGGAGAGAACGATTTTAGCAAGCCCAGCAATAAAAATTTATGTGTATCAAGTAAACAGTTCGAATACTTTAATTGAACATGCTCGAATATTTTGAATTACAACAGTACATTTACACTTTATGCAGGAGAATATAATTTAGTGTTCAGAAATTTACTGAATTTACCTCGAAAGATAAATTACATTAAGATTTCAATTAATTCACTAAATTTCTCGAAATGTAAGACATGTCTAAGGTAGATAATATAAGAATATGCGATCTCCTTTCCAGTTTATTAAAGTTTATAATCAATAGAATCACACATACAATTAGAAACCCTCATCGGAAAAATCAAATCTCTCCGTTTCCGATCACTATATTGGGACGATCTCGGCTGGTCCTCGCAAGTTATATATTCGCTCCTCTTACAAAAGGGTCGCTTTCATTTTCTCCCCCTCCGACTCTTGTTTCACCGCTCGCTTTGAGCGTGTAGATTCGGCGGCTGCTGAATTATTGAGTCGAATTCGGAGTCGCGTAGCGCGCGACACGATAGGACGCTGTAATTGCGGGCTAGCTTTTGAAGAGCTCCGCGGGTTCTTTTTTTTTTTTCTCGTCGATCGAAGCGCGTCCGCGCTCGACGCGCGCGGGGGGTCGCACCACCGCGGCTCGCGGGAGGGGGAATTCTCGCGCGCGCGGCTGTTTTCGAAATCCCCATGAATAACCTATGTAATGCTTTAACTTTCTTTCGAAATAACGCTCGGAAGCGAATTCCTTTTTAATGTATCGGAGCGCGAGCGCGCGCGGCTTGGCTCGCGTTTCAGTCCAATGAAAATCGGGGAAAATTTTCTGCGAGCGTGTTATATGTAAGCGTGGAGAATGTAAAACGTAGCTTTTTGTTGATTTACAGGGTGATGGAGAGTAAATTAATGAATATAGTTTGTTTGAATTACTTTATTGTTATTTTAATATTTAGTCAGCATTGGAATTGTATTTACAATAATTTAATTTATAATTTAATTAATCAATTATATTAAATTAAAAGATTTTTAATGTTGCATTTTCTCGTTAGAAGCTTATTTACAAGTGACCTTTACGTTACTTTGTGTATTAAAAATTTATGCTAAACAACTTTCTAACAATCTACATATGAGTAAAACTGCGACATAGTTTTGCTCTTTGCTTAGGAAGAAAAACATTAAGAATATTTAATGACTGAATTAAAAAGTAGCCGCGCTGCTTTAACGAAATTACGATGTTCTGCACGTTGTTTTTCCCTTGATACCATTGTCCGGCATAACTTGACCGTAACTACTTATTTGTGCCCTCGTTAGAGTATTTTAAAAGTAATTATGAATATTGAAATGAATCATGAATGTTCACCAACAGACTTTTTCGAAACTGCATATTTCCAATGGTTTTTCAATATCGTTCATGAATTTTAAGCAGTCGTAATGGCAACGCACAAACAAAAATGAAAAAAAATAATTTACGATTCACAAATCTTCTTTTATTCGTTTAATTAAAAAAAAAAGCAATTAACTTCCATGAAAACCGTTAAAAGCTCGTTAAACTTCTTTTAACTCGTCAACGGACTTCCATCGCTTGTCCATAAAGGCTAATGCAGTCGATTATCAGTAGAAACAGGCGGTATTAATCAGACCGTTCACTGTCAATATCGCGAGACGTGAAATTTTACAAGTACAACGTAACGCAATTTCCAAGCCGCGCGGGCCTGGCAGCCCTTCAGGAAATCACGTTTAACGAAGTATATACCCCCGCAAAAAAAAAGGAACTTCCCTGAAGAAGCGCCGAAAGCTTTAATGCACATCCATTCGCCGATACCGGGTAGGAACTTCCCTAAATTCGGCGCCGAGACGTAGGCGGGCGGTTAATCGGCGATGACTCGAACGTCAGCTCGCGTTTAGCGCTAAGCCGAGCCGCTGCGGTGATCCTCCTGGGGGGCGGCTCTCAAATGGAAAGAGACGGATTCATCGATCTTCTTGTAAGATAGCGGCGCAAAGAGAGAGAGAGAGGGATGGGAAAATAGAGAAGTTCGATCGTTCTCGACGGATAATATTTGAGATGTCGAACAGGCTCGAGTGTACACGCTAACGGGGTGACGCTACGTCGCGGGAGCTTGAGGTTAGGTTAAGTAAGTGGTTAAGAGGTGGCCCCCGGTGTTCTGCCGGTAATGGAATAAAAACACTCGACCTCGATGTCTCGGCTTTCGCCCGGGTGGAGGCAACGACGGCGGCGCCGCTTGAGGACCCTTCGCCACTCTCTTCTTATACGTCCTCGTCGGCGCTGCTCTCTCGCACTCGCTTCCCTTCGCTCTCTCTCGTCTCTTGCTCCGTCCCAGCTTTATGTCTTCCCCGCGCTTCCTCCTTTTTTCTCGCGCTCTCTCTCTCTCTCTCTCTCTCTCTCTCTCTCTCTCTCGAGCTTCGTTGTCTTATACCCTCCGCGGCGGCGAGGGCCTTCTTTTTTTCCGTCGCGCCGACACTCGGCGAGAGTCTTCTGAATTTTTCATGAGATTATCAGCGGCTACGGGTGTTCTCCAAATTTTCTAATCGCCGCCCGGGCGTCGAGCTGTCTGCGCTCTACTCGGGCTTTCTTCGGGCTGCGCGGCGGGGTAAGCTGCTCTGGGTTACACGTTTGAATAAATTTCTGTTTTACTTTGGAATGGTGTATGGTTTTTAATCATGGGTAAGTGCAAAGTCATCGGAGACTCGACATTTACCTAAACGTTTACTTGATTATTTTATCGCGGAATGACCTTTTTTTTATGACGACAATAATTTTTTTATTGTTTTTTTAGTTCGGTCGCGTTGTTTACATTTATAAAGAGCATTTTACGAAGATAAAAGCTCTTAAATTTTATTGAGCTATAAAAGTGAATTTTTTCACTAAATTCGAGTGGATTTCAACTGCTAATGTCATTACACAAAAGATCAATTTGTTCCTATAAAATTGAAACAAAATGTATACTATATAACAAATTGGTTTTTGAAACTTAAACAAAACATTCCAATGGCATTGATACAACTTGTGAAATCTATCAGTTTTTTCAGGTAACTATAACAATTTTTAATTTATTATCAATCGATGCAAACGACAGTCGATGCAAACTCTCCCGTTCTTCTTCTACAAACCTGCCGACCTTCCAATCGCAAGCCTCTCGAAAAAAGCAAGAAAAACCCAGCGCAGCGCCGCGCCCTCGGCATAAATTCTGAAATACGAGGCATCAGAGCCCCCGAAAAAAGGCATATTCATTACGCGATAGTTGCCCACATATTACGCTCGGCGACTGCAATAACGTTTAAGACCGCCGGGCTGCAGGCCCGATAAAAGATAGAAAAACAGGGGGCTCTCGGAAGCTTTAAAAGGCAGCTCGCACATAATAAATTTCTCGGCCGCGAGAGCGAGAGAGGGAGGGTATCGCTGCCCGGCTCGGATAGGAGGTTGATGCGCTCGCGGGCGGATTCGGCCGATAACGCTCTCCGCGCGCCCCCCCGGCGAATAAAGGACCGATCGGTCAGGGCCGATAGCGGAGCGCGGGCCCGCGTTTTTGATGCGGCGGCGCAGCGGCACCGCACCGCGCGCGCCGCAGGCCGCCGAGCGTGTTTATGTTAATGCAATTTTGTGCCCGAGCGCGAACGGCCTGAAATAACGACTATGCCGGAGATAAATCGTTTCCGCGGTCCTCGCCGAGCCGTGCCTCCCTCCCGCCCTTCCTCCCCCGCAGCCGCCCTTCTAGGTATACGCGTATTTGCATCCGCCGACGGCCGCCTGTCGCCGAGCTCTCCTGCCCGTCTATCTCGCTCCCGCACACGAGCCGCACTCTTTTCGATACGCACGCGTCGGACGATCGCGGCGGCTTTTGCCGGGCGACCGGTAGCGCTTTCTGCGAGAGCGGCATTAGGGGCAGGACGGCGGGAAAAATCAGTGGGATCAGATTTCGGGGGGTGGAGGTTGAAGCTGCGCCAATTGATTTGGGTTTCGAGAGTTTAACGTTGCTGCGGATGGTTATTTTTTGGAATCATCGGATTATTGTAGATCGTTACGTATTGAATTTCAAGAGAAAATACTTCCGGTCACCGGTAAGTAAATTTTTTGTAATGTAATTTTTTCTGTTCTTCTAAGGGCAGTTTGTTCGCGATGAAAAGGTTCCCAAGAAAATGAATAAATTTGCGAAGCAAAAGAACTTGTTCCGAATAAGGTGTAGCAGTTTTTAAAAATTAATTTTAAATTTTCCCACACTAAAGTCTCATTGTGTTTTATAGTATTAAGCACCTAACTGTTGAATTCATTCTCTGTACCATACCAGCATAAGAGAGTAATATTACAACCGTTTAACGTTTCTACTAAATTCAAAACTTTACGTAACATGTTACATTGGAAGTAAGGCAATATTCTACTCTCAGTGCAGCTGTTTACATGAATTTCGAAACGACAGCTTTCCGAAAAAAACCCTTCGTATCTCAAATTTCATCCCCAAATTTCACAACGTAACCAATAAAAACCCATTTCGCAAAAATTTAATGCTCCCGATGCCATAAATACAATCCAATCAAAATTTCCCTCAAAAAACCCATTTACTTTACTCCGCGAAATTGGTTACGACCGTAAATCGCAAACAGATGCTAAAGCTCACGCAGAGGTCCCGGCGCCTCGAGAGCCCCGAACGAAACAAGACAACGACGGCGGCGCTCCGTGCGCTCATACACACACCCGGGCAAGTGAAAATCTCGCGAGCGAGAAGGAAGTAGAAAAAAAAAACGAGAAGGGCGAGCTCCGTGCCCGAGGAGATAAAAAGAAACTCAGCCACGTAAACAATAAAAGAAAATAGGAAAAGGCTCCGGCGGCGAGGAGGTACGTCGCTCCGTGGCGAGACAGCGGCGAAAGCGGGAGAAATCGCGCGAAATTCGGTCGAAAATTTCGGCAGCGAGGCGCGGGGGAATGGAAAATCGCGGCCGATCCCCCACCCCCTCCCCCCACCTAGGCAGCGGCAGTCTCTCGGCTCAAATATTC
>UCOM01000214.1:0-106496 GCA_900474385.1 Ormyrus pomaceus
CCCCGCGTCTTTCTCTCTGTCGCGCTCTGCTTATTATAACGTGGAAACGCGCGGCTGTCGATCGCCGCGGGCTGCGATGAAAGCCGCGCGGCTTCTTTTTGCGCTCCGCGCGCGGACACACGGCATGACTCTCGCGAGTGTCGTCGACTATTTCGAGGGAAATTGAGTGGAAGCTCGAAGGGTTACGGTGGAAGTGACGTCTCTGTGAAGCTCAAAGAGTTCAATGGTTTGTAGGACGCGGATGAGATTACTTTTTGGTAACAAAAGCTGATTTTTCCCCTTCTTGCTATACTTACTTTAAATAATATAAAAGCGGTCCGTTAAAAACATTTTGAAACAAAGACACTATCTTTAACGTACTAACAACCCCTCGATAAAACAAGCCCGTATTCCCAGCGGCTTTTATCGGCGGAACGAGGAAAAAAGTGATTAATTAAAAAAAGACTGCGGAGGAGCAGCAGTTTCATGAAAATTCTCGCACGGTGCTCGATGCGTTAGCGGCGGATGTTCAGCTGGGCAGCTCTCGAGACTATCGGCTACTTAATCAAGGGTCACTTTATTACGGGAAATTCATAATTACCCGCACGGACGAAGCGGCGGGGTCGGACTTTTTCAAATATAAACTCTACTCGGAACAGCAGCTGCCGTCGATCGTCATTTTTCTTTTGCCCTCCGGCTCGATTCTCTCGTGCGATTCCAACGGAATCGTTCGGTTCGTTGGGATAGACCGGCATTTTCTGTTTTGATTAAGTAGGCTCGGATGCGTTGTCGGGAAAAATAACAGTTTTCACGATATTTGCAGTGATCATTTTAATTTTGAACGTTTGCGAAAAGCAAGATATTCATTATCTTTATAGCTAAGTTTTAGAAAGTCTAATCTAAAGTTTCAAGACATGTAAATGCAATAAAAATCCAAGTAATTTAAAGTTTAAATCGCTGTTGTTCAGTAGAAACTCAAGTGGAATTCGCAAGGCACTCTCTGATTACCGCTTCAGGCATTTGTATAAACTGGTTAAGTAACAACTTTTAAATTAATCATTATGATTACGGATTTCCAGCTTTTCCTCAATATACCGTAATAATATATTTGTTCTGCATTTCTACACAACTTGTACAATCTACCCATTAAATATTTCAAACAACAATTATACAGCTCAGAATCTGTTTATCATCGACGATAGTTGCGAAGGCTTGTAATTTACAAACTCCTAGATTCAGCAACCAAATATTTCATTTACAATAACCCGTTGCCAAAACAGAGGAAACATGAACCATCTCCAGCTGTCAAGGTAGCATGCCAGAGTCTTTGAAAGGTTCGAGCGGATACTTCTTGCGAAGCGCAGCTGTACCGCTGCATGGCATTGATCATCCCTGACAAATGACGCTGTTCCGCACTGACGAATCGTCGATGGTCGCGCGCCTCGTCAGCGCCAATTTTCCCGAAGTGAACGCGATGATTGAGAGTATCGCCACTGAATTTTCTCGCGTCGCGTCCCGTTTGCTCGACGCGATGATTTCTGATGCCTCGACTGTCCGCGACGTATGAGCTGTTTTGATGGACGGATTGAAATTTTATTTTCACGGCTTGATCGATGTTTATTTCTCGGTTTTGTTGTCTTCGGATTTATTGCTGATTAGATGGATTTATGGAAAAACTAGGCTTAGATTCCATCAATTTACATTCGTTATTGTTTAAATTCAACAAGTTTAATCTGAAAAAATCTTTTCATACCGCAATATGGCTCCGGGTAAAATCTATTCTAGCTGACTATCCACTTTAATATAAAAGTAAAATATTTTACCGTTTCCAGCAACGTTTAATCTAAATTTCCGTTATTAATCTCATTCATAAACTTCTTTTGTTCTTTTAAATAACGTGTACGGCACACCTGAAGCTACAATATTCCAGTTGTAATGCGATATCATATGCGATAAATTGACCTACTAATGCTTTTACGCGTTCGATAAAATTTCATATGCACAGATTATTATGCACGAACGAATAAACGGTTCAAACTATCAAATTTTTTAAAACATTAATCGCTCATTTCGTTGCAGTAATTATCAATAAAAAAAAAATGGATTACTGGCGTAGAATTTAAAATAAAATAATCAATTCTGAAAACATTAGCCGAAGATTGAATTTTTTATCAAGAATCGCGAATCAGCCGAGAGAAATAAAATTCTTTTTCTTTTATCTCTGATTACATAACACTTTGGAGATGAATCCAGCGACTTATTTCAATTATGCATTTCGTCGCAACGTCAAACGCGCGAACGCGACGAAGTAGCAGCGGTAGCAGCAGCAGCAGCAGCAGCAGCAGCAGCAGCAGAAGAAGAAGAGCAAAGCACTCGCAATTTTCCGTGGAAGCGAGAAAGGAGAGGCCGGCCGATGAAATATTTCTCGTGCAGCTTCGCCGCTCTTCGTCGGGGCTGAATCTAGAGTTCTCTCGAGGCTCGCTCTCTCTCTCTCTCCTCTTTTTTTTCTCCTTTCCCTCTTCTCGGCCTCATTCGCCTTCGGAATTGTATACCTAGCGGCTGTCCTAACCTATCTTCCTCGCTGATCTCCCTCTGTGCCATTTTACAAAAGCTCCACCTCCCCCTCTGCTTCTTTTCTCTCTCTCTCTCTCTTTCTCTCCCTCCATCCTTCGGCTTCTCTCCGTCTATCTGCCTCTGCACCGTTGAATGTATGCGTTTTTTTTTCCTCTTTTGTGCAGCTCCTTTCTTTTTCTATTATTAGTCCGCTTTGTTTTGCTCTTTGTGCCTGCGATTGCGGGGATGAAATGGAGCTGGTCTTAATGAAATTATTTTCCATGTCCAGTTAACAGTGGGATACCGAGGCGATTGCATCTGCGTCGATTCTTGTTGGATTACGTGTGGACGGGAGCGGTTCGTTTGTCAAATACAATTTAGTAATTATGCAATATATTCTATTTAAAGATTTCGCTTTATTCACTTTGCTTACTTCGCGAAAAAGGATCCGACCATAATCACGAATCTAAAAGACACTCCATTCCCCTTTTCTCATTGCTTTTCAATTTACGCCAATCCTATGAATTTCCCGCGCAGCCCTCTCGAATCTCTCCGCGGTGAAATTGTCAGCGTCGAGCCACATCAAAGGAAAAAGGCATTACGGGGCAAAATTAAGGAATTCGTTTTCCGTGCGTCGATCATTTCTTTCGAGCGGCGAGGCTTGAAGTGGTTGGTGAGCTGCGGGGCTGATGTCGAGATTAGTTGCCATGGCCCGAATTCGCCGCGATTGGCGCCTTCATGGGTCGCGCGAATTGAATTAGACCGGCGCGACGTGGATCGATGAGCGAATTATTAATGCCTTGCTTCGTTTCGTTCGTCAGTTTTTTTTATCAACTGGGTATACATACATACAAATATAAAATATCCCACATTAGTTTTGTATAAACACGAATGAAAGTTTCACCAAAACACGTCAGTCAACGAAATCAACAGAAACGAAACGACAAAGCAAGTATGGGGACCCCAGCATAAACAAACAAAAAGGCCCTCAAAAAGTACTCGAGCCTACGCAGAAGAAAGTCGGCCCTTAACGCCCGCTTTCAATCTAATTCCTGCTCCTTTTTCTCCTCGAGAGTCCTGGGAGTCTCCGGTCAGTAACTCTTTCAAGGCCAAAGGGAACGTGACTCCGGTCTGGCAGGCTGGCACGCACACACTTGCTCGCGCGTTATTTGACGGATCGGTTGCACTCGCTCGTGTATGGGCGCCCTCTTGTTTCGGCGCGCGCACGTTAATGAGAGCACAAAGCTGATTTCGCGGTTCGTTTGTTCCGCGCGAGAGTTCGGCTAATGCGATCCTTGCCGTTGAAATTTTAATTTTCCAAGCCGGGCCCGGGCGCTGAATTTGGCAGAGTGTTTGTTTTGCTTTTTACGGAATACGAGCCTTTGATCTTCATTGTTGTAATGGAGGAGAATGCGATAATGAGAAATCCTCTCGATAATTACTTCCGAGGCCGGAAGCTCCTTTAATGAATGAGGAAATTCGCCAGAAAATCTGGCAGTTTTTTTTAGCTATTCTAAAAAGTTATTTTAAAAAAAAAAAGTATTTTGTAGCAATTATCAAAAAAGAATTGTATTTTCACATTATTTTAATGAACGTTTAAACAAACCCCTGCCCTTTTATCCTGCGTAGCCAATTTGTACCTACGAGTAAGCTTTTGATACTGACGGCCAGACGCCAATTAATCAACGCTCTTTGCTTGTCTTCATTCTCGCAGCTTTTTACTTGAAAAAATAATCACCGCTCCCCTCGATAATCTCCCCTAACAATCTCACCTATCATTGCGAACGGCCGAAAATCACGGAAATCACCCCGAGACGGTAAAGAGCAGAAAAAAGTTCGGAAAGCGAAGGAAAAAACGCTGCAATTCCCAAGGGACCATACCTAAACTAATTATTTCAATCGATACACTCCCCATCAAAATTAAAGTGGCATCTGTTGGACCTTCGAGATTCTAAGAAGGCAGCCGGAAGTCCTTTCACGAAAGGACAATATACTTGTAGGTGATATTTCACGTTAAAATTCAGTTACTTCCGTCTCACTAAATGCATATTCCTACACGTGAAACGAAACAGTGCGCATTAAATATTCACTCTCAACTTTGTTCGACCAATATCACTCGGATCTCTAACCAACGATCACTAATCCAATGAAGCCAACACCGGCCTCTATCGATCTCACCCCTCTGCGAGCACCGTCTCACACTTTCCTGGGCGACTGTACCCATCTCTCCCAGTTCGGCGAATGGGTGCACGGTCTCGTGGCCCCTTTTTTCTCCGAGATCGCGCGTCCATTACTCGTCCGCTCTCCGTGACCCCCTCCCCGGGCCGCTTTGACGCGACACGCGCGCGGGGTTTTATCTTTCCTCGCCATGTGTCATCTCGGCGGGGCCACGTGCGGGCCCCCCGGCTGCTGCTGCCGCCGCTGCAGCCCCCCACCACACTCCGGCGGGCCGCGCGCGTGCGGAACCCCCTCGCCCTGCTTCTCCTTTTGCGAGCTGGGAGGATGAAATTTAAGGTAGGCTGGATACGCCGCCGCCGCCGCCGCCGCCGTCGACGGGGAATGCCAGCTTTCGAGGTTATGCAATATTGGCAACTTGAGATGATTTCGATGATGGCTGGATTCGCCCCGGGGCGGGGAAGTGTTCGAGGACGAGGATTAGAGCGGTAAGTAGGCGATCGAGTGACAATATTGAAAAAGGAAGATGGGAAGAGAGAGATTGGAGGTATTTATATGATTTGCATCCTTTAAAATGAAATATATTGTACAAGCTTTTCTTAAAAAGTTTCTTATTTCTAATCTATAGCTTTTATTATATGAGACACTGAAACACACAAATCAAAAACTACATCGTACGCTTAAATATACGGCCCATTTAACCAGCAAGTTAACTGTTGCTATGCGAGATTTGAAGCCATTCCATCCGCTAAACTCACCGCACTGAACTAAATAGCGAGTTCACAAAGCTCAAACGATCCATCTCTTAATATAAATACCGCAAAAAACGAGCACACACAGCCATTATTTTACCATATTTACCCACATCAATTAAACGCGCTGGCGTCGCTTCGAACTATCCTTTTAAAGCGAAAAAATACATATTCTCTCCCTGGGAAGCGAGGAAGGGGGGGGGGACGCTTGCAATTAGCACACTGCCGGCATCGATTGCCGCCGGCTGCGCGCGCCTTGCAATGGCTTCGTGCGTGTCGTGAGCGCTGCCTGGAAATTGAATCGGAGGATCGAGAAAAAGGAAGCACGTGCTGCCGCCCTTTCACTTTTAATTTTCGACTATTCTTTAATTTATCGAGGCGACGGGGTCTGGAAATTAAAAGAGGAGGACGCGAGAGTCTGCGGAGGAGGACGATTTTTCGGTGGTAAGGGAAAATTGGCTAAAAATTTATTAAATAGAGTAGGTTTTTAGAGAAAAGTGTAATGTAAAGAAAATTTTATATTTTAAGCGCCTGACCTGGAATTCAACGTCCAAAACGAAGCTTGCAGCTGTAAACAGTATTAAATTAGAGAAATTTAATGGGCAGCACTATTTTAGAAGGCTATAACTGTAACCAGTCCAGTGCAGATCTGTTTGTTCAGCATAATTGCTTCTCAACGAGCAAATTAGACTAAAGTCAATGACAGCGAGATCGTGACAAACCTGCAAATAAATTTCTCAGACCGAAAAGCTCCGGGAGCTCGAATAAATACCCGAAAATCAATCGAACCCGACATGACCGCGACAAATCAGCGATTCGGCCGTGCAAATCGAGTCGAACCCCCAAAAGCATCGCGTACCATTAAACCTCAAAGATCGAATTTCTCGGGAACGACTCGGCGACTCCCCCTTTTTTGCGTTCGGAAAATAGGCGAAAGCCGAGGCACGTCTTTAGAAAGGAACGCACTCGAACGGAACCGCTTTCAGGCGGCTTTTCGACCTCGAGTGCGCATTGAAAATCCGGCGCGACCTCTCGAATTTTCGACCTCGTCGACGTGATCATTGTCCCCGGCACTTCTTTTTCCCGGCTTATTACGCGGGGCTTCGCCGAGGGTTGAAAGTTTGTTAAAATGAGAAATTTTCGGCTTTGTGTACGGTAATATTGTGAATTATGCCGGTTAAACGTAAGGGTAGTAGAATTTGTTAAGGGTACAAGAAACTTTTGTCGTTAAGAGCATAATAAAGTTTAAATTATTCCACTAAAATAAATTAATTCAAAAGAAAGATCTTGAAAACTCGTAACTCCCAGTATACCAAAATTAAGTGAAGAATGTAAATGAGCCGTTATTACTTAAAGCAGAAATGAAAAGAAACTAACTAAAATAGCGTTTATCGTTAAGCAGTGCTACTTTTACCAACTTAAAACGCCTGAAAACATTGTTAAGTTTCACAAGGATGCAAACTGTCCCTACAAATTTATCAGGAATGCCCGATTTCCGTTAAAAATAATACGATTCTGCCAAAAGCTCAAGCGCTCCACCTTTCCCAGCCTTTGTCGAGTGAGCGCCGTCCCGCTCCAGCTTGAAAAAACGACGTTATCCCATCATCCAGCACCTTAGCTCCCAAATCTCGGCAAGAATATCTCATCGGATTAGCGGCGGCGCGCGAGAATCTTACTCCCGAAAGCGGAATCAAAGCCGCGCCACGTAAATGATTTCTCCCGAGGCAGCGGCGGGCGCAAATCATATTCCAACAGACGGGGAGCATAATGACATTGAGGAGCTGGCTGCCGAGACGTTCTCGCGGGCATTTTCAAGCCCCCCCCGACTCGACGCCTGAAATATGCAAATGCTCGGGATTACGTCGTCCTTTGAAAGCCAGGATTTCTGCGGAGCTGGGGCGATTTTTTTCCGAAAAATTGAAAGAATTTTCCAGGAATTTTTAAGAACTTTTTGGGGAAACGGTAAGGGAAGGAAATTTGTCGGGAATGTAGAAAATGTTTTTTGGTGCAACGAAAGGGGTGATTTTTTCAGTGAAATATGCAGTAAAAGAATTCATTAAGTTCACACTTTTTTACCAGTTGACATAAAAAAAGTCGCATCGTCGTACACTTTTTCAAGCAATATCTTCTTCCTAATCCTACTAACCAGAAGGCAATTCTTACGACTGAGTTCCCCGGGAGTTTCTCTCCCAGCCTCTTTTCCTCTCCCGTTCGACATCTCTCTAGGGTGAGAGTGACATAACGAGATTAAAAGGGCGAGCGAGGCGAGAAGAACGGATTAGGCGCGTGAGCGCTTAGTCGTTTACCTTCTGATTAGGCGTTTCGATTTCCCCAAAGCACGAGCTTTGATAATGCTAATCAGCGGAGGCGGGGGGGAAGCCGAAGAAAATCGCGAGCTTGCATTTGTATTATTAATGCCCGACGGTGGAGAATATGCATATTGAGCAGGCCAGGGACTGAGTGCTTGCCAAGTTTTTGATCTTTCTATTTGATGTTACTTTGCGCCGAAGCGCACGATGCCGTAACTCAGTTTTGGTGAAATATTAAGTTATTAAGGAGGGCGAAACTTGATTATAAAACTTGCATCAGTTATCAGACGAGCCTTTGTAAAACGCAGTTTGATTGAATTTCCAGAAAAATTCAATTATTAGCCTAGTAGAAAGAAAAAGTTTTTGGGGTTTTAAAGTCACTGATTGCATGTAATAAAACGTTTTTGAATTCATCAATCATCAGCCTATAATAAAAAGTCAAACACAATTTTTTATCAAATATTTTAAATTATTCTGTGATTTTCACTAGCAATCTCAAATATATTAATTATATTATAACTTTTAACAATATGACCTGCAAATCATTTCGCAGCCACATTTTTTTCATCATTCCCCTATTTTCTGTAAAATCCCGTTCTACATCCTCCATTTTTAATTCCCCTTTCCGTCGGGTACAAAGCAACAAAGCCGTCGTACAAATACTTAACAAGAAGCTCTAACTAAAGCGCCAGAGCCAGCGAAAAAAGGCGGAGGCCGCAGGAAGAGCAGCAGCAGCAGTTCGCGCCAAAAGGAGACAATAGGCGGCGCTCGCGTGCGCCTTGATTGCGCGCAAGTGGGTAGGGAATAATCTCGACACAGCGAGTGCATCCCGACGAGCCCCCCAAACGGAAAATAATCGATATACGCATCCACGTGCAACGGCTCTCTGCCCAGCCAAAGAAGGGGTTGCCTCCTAAACTGCCTTCGGGGATCCAATCTGCGGCTGCGGAAGCGGAGCCTCTTCGCGTAGCCGGGGCCGATCTCGTCCGAGAACCATCTCCGCGTTTAACTTGATTTCGAGTCGAGGGTTCGAGATATTTCATGGATCGTCTGAGTTTGCTCGCTTTCGAGCTCAAAATGTTGGCGGAAATTGGTATTGATGCAAAATGTTGCTGGAAATGGATTCAAACTATCGGGAAACTAGGTTGAAACTGAATTTTGGGATGAGTCCAATGTGGTAGGCTAAATTAATGAGAATAGGCGCATTGAATTCCGTTCTTGGCAGATGTTTCCCCTTTTAAAAATGTTGAGCTCAGTAGGATACTTACTGATACACTTTACGGCAAGGCATCCTCTTACATAACTGCTGTTATTACAAATTCCATCTAGATGTCTAAAAGCAATGGGAATAATGAAGTGAATAGTGACTGGGATTCAGTGAACCAAGAACTATGCTTCTCATCCGCGCCATCCCGGATCTCTCATCTCGTTACGATGCAAATTCAGCGCAGCTACGCTCTCCGTCCTTTACGAGCGCACACGAGCGCATGCATTTGCTCGATCGCGGCGCAAAAATAAGAGGGTCGCTTTCAATGGGGAGTATAGGCTCCGAAAGAAGGAGGGGAGAGGGAAGAGAAGCACGACGAGGGGGTAGAGCTGATGTCGCAGCGGGGAGTCGTCGTCTTCGTCATCGCCGCTAATTTAATGACTACTGATTGGCTATGCATGAGCTACGCTTTTCCCAGCTTTTTTCGCTTCGTGATATTGTTGCAACGTTTCGGTGACGCGAAATGTGACGTCTTGGGCTCCAGACGATCAACGAAAACTGTACGGGGCTTTTCTGGGGAATGTGGCGAAGGGGTTCGACCCCACGATTTTCCAGGCGACGTGACTTATGGAATATTTGAATGGAGGAAGTGGTTTCTATGATTCGAAGAGGAATGGATCGATTAATAATGATCAGGTTCAAAGTCTGAATGGTCATTACGCATTAAGACTACAGTTGATTGATACTACAGTACAGTTGGAATAGTAATATGTGTTTAATAACCCCAATTTAGTAGTGTTATATATAATTATTCAGCAAACCTATCTAATAAGCTTTCAAAGGATAAAGTGTAAAGTCTGCAGAAAAAAGGCGTAGTTCCAATTTAGCTGACACGGCCGATAGCACTTAGTGAAACCAATCAATGAAGTGCAGATTTCTCGGGTAATCTAATCTCCTTACGAATGAATTACTGTAGTGAGAATAATTAATTTAACGACGTTAAAGTGTCGAATCAGTTTTGGATAAAAAGTAAAAAGTTTTTAAACTTTTAATTTTATAATTGAGATATCCAAGTTGAAAATTCGGAATGGATTCCGTCTGATGGCGTTTCAATTTGCAAATGATTAGCTACGTGAATGTGGGTTGGCAAACTTGGTTCGGCATGACCTATCAAGTTCGTCTCTTACAGTTGCATGTAAAGCGTCAGTTCGTATCCACGTCGAGCGTTACAAACTTCCGAAAGTCCAAATATTGGACAGAATCGGTTCAAAGTGTACGAGCTAACCGTTTTAACTATTTTCTCGTCTACAAATTGTTTCTTCAAAAGTTTTGCCGAACTTAATTCTTGTTGAATTTCAATCGAACTAAAAGCAGCAAATAAATATAAGATTTTAAAATTCATTTTTCAATTACTTGCACAGAAAATATGAGGTATTTAAATTTTATTTAAATTTCAATTAATAATGTATTATAAAGAGATTGTTCGGATATCCGATTATTTCAGTTTTAACGTTAAAATCTATCAAGCAATAAAATACGAACAAATTCAATTGCAATATGCAAATTTTTGAATCAGTATTTTATAGTATATCTCCGATAATAAAACACAACGCATAATCCTGATAAGCTTCGGCGCTTTCAGTTTTAAATCTCCAATGAAATAAACGTTTTGATCAATCATTCCGCGTCTTCGGCTCTTTTTTTTTTTTTAATTTCAAGCACGAGTTTCATTGAAAAAGTGGCGCGCGCGTCGACAAAAAGGAGCCGGACGGACGAGAATACGCCGCGGCGTTAAAAATAATTTCGCCGAGCGCTGGCACAATGGACGCGGAAATTGCGGAATTAGACAAGAGATACGTCTGCTTCCGACGCTTGTCTGAAATAAGACGGAAAAAGAATTGCGGCGGCTGTGTGGCTTTTGCTAAAACTTTTTGTGGAAAGAAAGTAGCGATTTTAGAAAGATATTAAGATTTCTTGGAAATTTTTTGCAATGAATTAAAGAGTATCTGTTGAACAGATGATGAGTACCCTAATATTTTAAAACGTGTGCTTAGTGTCTTTCTCTTATAAGTACACTATTAAAACTACGAATCTCTCTATGCACCCCTGCAAACACTCATCACCTTTCTACACTATATTGACACTCGCATCATTCTCTATTTTGATCGGAACCTTTGCGCAGTCCAAATATCAGCCATCAGCAGAAACTTCATCCCTGCAACGCGTCCCCCAACCCCGGCGAGTCCAAGGTGACCACAGGCGCAGCATCACGAGGGGGGCTGCTGCTTGTGACTCACTGCGCAGTTAACCTCTCTTTCTTCTCGGCGACGGGCCCCTCCTGTATACACGTACTCCCCGGCCCGCCTAACCTTCGGCTAATGCTCGCAACCCCATGGGCTTCAACCCTTCGACCCCCCCCCCCTGCGGTCGCGCATTCGGCATAGATACAGACTCGTTTCGATTTATGAATTATTTCGACGAACGTGTGTGGATCGTGATTGCCGATTAACCGCGCGGGCATTGTTCTGCCTTATCAGCGCGGGAGTCTATTGATACGCGATTTTCGCTGGAGAGGGAATATATAGTATCGATGTTTTCGGGCTCGCGAGGCGGAGGGGTACAGATGTTGAGTAGTTGTGCAAGCGGAGGTGATTTAGAGAGAGGAAGGATATTGTAGGCTTGAATAGCGGAAATGTTTGTTGAGAGTCTTTAGCTTTATGAGCCTGCAAATTGAAGGCTTCGAGAGCATTTGCGTGCCGCTTGTGTTTTATCAAATCGTCAATGATTTTATTGCTCGTCATCTTCTCGGTTTTTTACTTTAAATGTGCCTCTATTAGTACATTTTTAAAAACATTTATAGCGCTTTTTCTAGCCATTAGCTTTTTATCTCACTTATTAAATGCAACATAAAAATTGAATCACATGCATTTAATTTGAAAAGAAGTATTAGCTCAAGAACAGCTTAAGCCCTCCATTCTTCCGCACTTTCTGTTAAGTAACCCTAATTCAAGCATTGAAGTTATTTAACGCAGCCAACGATAACTTTAATCTTCATCTCTCGCCCACACCCCGATTCTTTTCCGCCCTCCGTGCGATTAACGAACGAACGAACAGAGGAGCAATCAAGCCGGACAACCCCCGGCTGAAAGTGTCCTTTGAACTGCGGTGCGCGACCGCAGCCGAAAAAAACAGAGCCCGAGAATCTAGATAACAGCCTCGGCGGAGATGCGCCGACTTACTGCGCAGCCGCGTAATGCGTAATCCATTTATATTCAGATTCGCTGAATGGACGCTCGCGAAACGCAGCCGCCGTCGCACGCGTGGGAATTGGAAGCGGTTAATTGAACGATGACAGATGGTGCCCTGAATGGACGCTAATGGAATTTATTTTCTTTATCGGGACGGCATACGAGGTGCTTTTTGCCGCTGGTGCCGCTGCTGCGGGATTGTTATTTATGCTGTAGTTTGTTTGTTTTGAAAAATTGCGTTTGAATATTAAAAATTATTTGAAGCGACAAATTGTTATTTATGGCTTTATTTTCGCTTCGAGAGAGACTTTTCAAACGAATCTAAAAGAATAGTTTTCGCGCGTTTGGCTGCGTGTTTAAACTCTTCAGTCTATTAACTTTTTGAACTCTTGAATACTCGTGCGACTTTACAATAGTTTGTATTTCAACAATGACATTTGCTCATTAATTTCTGTTTCTTTCTGATTCTTTATCTTGTTTTCTTCGTTGCTTTCTTTTTCTCTTCGCCGTTAGAACATGTAAGCCGTTGTAAAACAGTAATTTAAAAACTACTGCTTTACATACAATCCACCCGAAGACCTTGCAGAAAAGCTGCCGTTTTCCTCAAACTTTTTATTCCGGGCCGAAAAAGGCGCCGACTCGAAAGTTAAATCCTCTGCAAACCACATAAAACGCAGAGCGGTGGAGCCCCGCTGCCGCGGGCATCAATTTTTCAGTCGAGCTTAAATCATGCAGAGTCGGCCGAGTTCAATGAATTCAGGATCAATTCGTCCTTTGAATAGCGGCTTGGCGATGCGCATGTAAATAGGACTGCGTGCGCGCTCACGGGCCCCTGCCTCCGCCGATGCACGCATTTGCGATCTTGAGGCTTCGATCGCGGCTTCCAGGGGCGCAGGCGCAGGTACCGACTATGCGGGGATGCGCCAACATTGCATTTCCAGAGTGTTTGCGATTCCGGGATCCGAGGCTCCGGCTGCGCCGCGAGCTAAGTGGCGGATGTAAGGAGATGGAGATGTCGAGCTGGTTTGTATGCGATGTAAAGTCCTGGTATTGATTTAACTGGAGGAAATGGCTTCAGTTGTAAATGCTCGAAAAAGAAAACTGTTGAATCTTGCAATTGTAATTGTGAGCGATGTCGATAAATACCTAACTGATTTCGCAACAATTGCAGAAACAGTCTCAAAGAACTTGGAATTACCGAGGCAGCGGCGGCATACAATAAACCTCGACTGCCCTGAAATCCTTACAAAGCACGAGCATGGGAATCTCTCCTTTCCTGCACAGGCAGATCTAAAAGCAGGCGGCATTACAAGGCCCGCACGCGATGGTTACGCAACAAATTACGACTCGGGCAGGGATTGCTCCGGGCCGCATTACGCATGCATCGGATGCGCGCTGCGGCGGCCGGCGCACGTGCGAAAGAACGCCGCCGCGAGCAATTTCCGCCGCGGCGAATCATCGAATTTCGATTCATCGACGGCGGCCCGCCGCCCGTTTTTCC
Organism: Ormyrus pomaceus; assembly: GCA_900474385.1. Taxonomy (NCBI): domain Eukaryota; kingdom Metazoa; phylum Arthropoda; class Insecta; order Hymenoptera; family Ormyridae; genus Ormyrus; species Ormyrus pomaceus. Next base: position 13,725 of record UCOM01000214.1, read on the forward strand.
TTCCCGAATTCGGGACATTGTGCGCCGTCCTGCGGGACGATGACGCCGCGTCGCGAATCAAGCCTAATGCGCCTGCATTGAATTTCGACCGATTCAGCCTTTTTGTGGAGAGGACCGCTGCGCTTTTTCGATTTCAGTACGCTGACAAATGATTGTATTGGAAAGAGCTTTTAAAACCTTTGTCCAGGCCGTTTCAGTTATTTATTTGAAAAAGGTGAATTATTTTTTATAAATGTTCATTGCCTCGTAATCTAAGACTGTTTATACATTTAATGAACATATATTACAGCCAACAATTCAAACTATGTACGCTGAAAATATTTTCGAATCTTTCTCTCTTTATACGGATTAAATAATAACAAGGGGATCATCGATCCTCTCGGGTATCCACTTCCAGTGGAGCATAAAAAGAGTTTTATTCAAATTCGAAGCTTCATATATTCGTATAAGCTGTCTATTTCATAACAATACTGTAACATTAGACTTTAAAAGCGCGTGAGAATTATTCATTCATTAAAATGTTCAATGAAAATGCGACAGTTATTTAAAGCAACAAATTATTTGAATTGCAGTCATTATTAAACACTGTAAAGGTACAACGAACCTGATGCGCTTGATTTAAATTCCTTTTTCGATATTATGCAGCAGAGGCTGCATTGAATCGAACGTATTTTTAACGAAAAACGTGCTTGTTGTTCAACAACTTATTTGCAATGTCCACGCAGTTCGAGCGTTCAACTTGGTTCGCTCAGCTACGAAAATAGCATCCATTATTCGACGCGCGAATCCGATCGACAAAAGATACCTCGCTCATAAAGGAAGCTGCACGCATGTTAAAAGGGTTTCGAAATTCTCTCCTCTCGCAAAACACCTACATCTAACGAGAGAGAGAGAGAGAGGGAGATAGGCGGCCCGGCCGCCCCCTGCGAACTATCGGCAACAAAGTGCCGAACAATGCCTCGAAATGAGCAGAATGCCCGCGCGCTCCCCGAGGATTAAGCGAGAGACACGCGCGAGCGCGCCGAAAATCCGGCCCGGCCGCTTATAAATACGCGCGCGCGCCGTAAGCGTCAATCAAGCTCTCCGGCTCTCTCTCTCTCTCTCTCTCTCTCCGCGTGCTCGTGTCAGCCGAGGGGGGCGATTATTTTTCTCTCTCCGTGCCGAGACCGGGGGTCGCTGCGGCGGGGGGCAAAGATAGAGGCGCGTAATAATGGGGCGCTCCTATATTAAATTCTGGACTGACCGATCGGACGGGGGTGCAGTCGTGTATGAGCTTGCCGAGTGCAGCTCCGAGATGGAAATTGATAATTCCTTGAGGTACAAAGCTCTTCTCGTCGATGGCTCGACTTTCCTGTCGTTCCATTGATCCTGCTCATGAATAATTATTATAAGCTTACCGAAGCCATTCCTTCGGAAAATGGGAGAAAAATGGCTCGCTAAAGATTACTCGATTAGGCACAGAAGGCAATAAAAAATCTAAAAGTACGTCGCCGGCTAACTAACCTCTCCATCGAAGCCCGATAAAATGACCAACTCGAGGCGCAAACCTCCTGCCCGGCGAAGGACGAACGACATAAAGAGAGGACGCGCTTGACATTGGGCAAATAAGAAGCCCATCCTCCGGGGCAGACGGTGCTACTCGCTCGCTCTCGACTTGCCTTTCGCGCGCAGCCATGCACGAGGGAGTCACGTGCCCGAGTGCCGAGGGGACGAAGCGAGAGAGAGAGAGAGAAGCCCGAGAGCGTAAACACGAGGGCAAGGTGCGCGGACACGACCAGGTGCGAGAGCTGCCCCGAGGCTGAGAGACAGAGGACCGAAGCTACCGCTTCTGATGATGTAATTCAGTTTTTTTTGGCGACGGGGGCTCGAGTCGTGCGCGCGACGAGGGTTCTGCACTTGGGGACGGGAGCTGGAGAAGCAGACGTTGAATCACTGCGTTATACGTTTTCTTCTAAATACACCGAGTCTGCTGGGGATTTTCGGTCTATTTATAGAGAGGCCAGTCAAATTATTTCCGCGGTGAAATAAGTTTTATTTCTTAATTCGAATGCGACGATATAAATCTATTTTTAAATCATCAAAGCTCTCGGAGTTCAGTGCCAAGAGATAAAAGTCAAATAGATTAAAAAGTACAATACACTCTAAAATTATGCCAACATTCGTCTCGATCCCCCAAAGCCGTCGCGCAATCAACTACCAAGATCAACAAGCATATTTCCTCCCCCGCCGACATTTCACGATCGGATACCTCCGAATCCCGCAGATCGGCAGATCGTCTTTAAAAAAAGGGTTGGAACAAGGAGCCACGAGAATGCGCCGCAACATCCTTGGGAGAGGGTATCGTCTCTCTCTCGGGGTCGAGTCTAACCAAATATCTCTGCATACTCGATTAGCTCCGAGGCCCGGGGTGTGCCGAAGGAGCCCCTATCGGAGCCGCTCACGTCTGACGCGCGACGCTTCCGAGAATTAAATTTGCCAGAGGCCTGTGTGTGTGTGTTTACCTCGGCTCGCTTACTCGACGGAGAGAGCCCTTGCTTGCTTTTTGAAATTCGGCCGACAGGAGGTGTCGATGGAAAAATGGTCAGTGCCGGCTGAGTGGATTGGATTTGAGAATCAGCTTTTTTCCGAGGGTTTTTATTGCGTCGCAGGATGTAATGCTACTTTGCAACTTTTTACCTGTTTTAAGTTAAAACTATTGTCGTCGAAATTACACCCGCCTATCTCGTTTACACCCCGCGATTCTTGGGTGAAAAAAAGCTGCGCGTTTAGCCAGGAGAGAAACAGAGCCTCCGTGCGGCAAAAGGCAAGCAAAAACGCAGCGATCGTCCTTCTCCGCTTGCAATAAAAACGCGAGGCTCGAAATCGAGCCAGAAAAATGCCGTTCGGCGTTTTTTATCACCTCGGCGCTTGCCATCCGTCCCGCATCCGCCTCGTTTTCACTCGGCTGCTCGGATATTTTCGCGCGAAATCCCAGCCAATCTCGTCAAAGTGCTTCGCAGCCGTCCTTGCCAGCTGCGCTTTTGCTGCGCCCGAAGCGGAAGAGGCTCGCGTCCGTGAGTTACGCAAGGCATTTGTGATAAAGGCTTCGATAGAAAGAAGTGGAACGATTGACATACCCTGCGAAATTAGAAACTGCACTGATTGGAAACGTGGGAAATGTCAATGCAGAATTTATTTATTTATGTTTCCAAAGAAGTATCACAATATCAAAATAGTCTGCGTGTAACCCCTGTAACTGCATGGAATCTAAAAAAACACCAATATCTAGTTACCTTTCTAACAAAGACATGTGCAAGGAAACCAAGTAAATATTATTACGTTGATAAAATTGGGGGAAAAAAAAATCAGAGCCTCCGAATAAAAAACAAATGGTTCCCTCGAGCGATATCTAAAAAAGCACTGCAGGAAAACGCGGGAGGAAAACGATACTTATTATACGAGTTAGTTCCATCGAATTCTCTCGGAAGATCAAAGCCACCTCGGCCGGGTCTTGTAGCTGCTCCCCGAGGCTTCGACGGTTAAATGGAACGTATGGTATGTTTTCGTGCTTCATTTTATAAAGTATAAAGAGTCTTTTCGCTAGCCTACTTTCGCTGGCTTTTCTGCTAGTGGATGGCTGCTTAAACTTGTTATTCGAAGAAAAAGATGTGGTGCTCGTGAGTTTCTTGCGGGTAATAAAAAGCTTCTCCTCTAAAATACCGATTGATGAATTTTTCATTTGATTTCAAGATGGATTTCGTAACTCGTTCGATAAAGAAATTCTTTAAATAAAGCTGTCTTTCAGTGCTTTTTAATTTTCCCGTCAACTGAGAAATATTCCCGGAAAAAATAAACAACAACAGTCGTAAATCTAAGTAATAAAAGAAAAAATAGACTAAAGAAAGCAACGCAATTAATGTCCGAGTGAAAAGCATTTCTTTTCTAAAGTAAAGTTAAACAAAAAATTGCATTAATTCTTTCTCGTCAGAATGAAATCGCAAATAATTATTATACTTTGTACCTTTTCCAGACTAGTGCTCAAAGCGACCAGTAAATTAATTATTTTTACGGATTATTAACCTTTCTTCAATTACCTAATCGAGTCAAGCTCTTGGACAATTCTTTACTTTTTTTAACGCTTGTTTATTTCAATTGGTTAATGTCATTTCAGATAATTAAAGCATAAAACCTAATTGAAGAAGAAAAGATCTCCTTAATTATATTGTATAGAAATTATCCCGAATCTCGAAAACTATTTCGAGTTTCAATTAAAGGTGTCATTTATTTCTTACTTTTTCTTCGAGCCAAAAAGCATCCAACGGCTGCAAAGCCAATAACAATGACCCTAAACCTAATCCCCCTCTGCATAACACTAACATTTCCTTTTTTCATTCCCGAAAAAGGCAATATCGCAGCTCCCATACAAGCCTCTTAAAGTGGCGAGCCGCGCGTTTTAAAGAAGAGCCACCGATATCAATCGGCGCGCAGCTCGGCTGGAAAAAGGATCCCGCGCCGCTCGGCTCGTCGAGGAGGAGGCGATAACGCGGGTCCACGGCGTTTGCCCGGGCCGTTCGCCTCCTCCCGGCGCCGTATCGATTAGTCGCTCTGCCGCTAAGGGCGACGGACTCCGAGCCGAGTCTCTCTCTCTCTCTCTCTCTCTCGTTTGCTGGGCTGGAAAGGACAGTTTTCGGAGGGAGGGAGGGTGTAGGTTCCTGGCCTGATAGAGATATAAATATGAAATGCCGAGAGCCTACGGAACTGGAAGGCCTCGGAGCTGCGGAGGTATTTATTGACTGAACGTGCTTTTTGTTGCTTCGGTGGCGAGGCGAGAGAGCGAATTTCGGAGTGCCGAGTGGAGCGATAAGTGATAAGGAAGAATAACTTCTTTTTAATCGAGGGCTCCTTTTTAATTGAATGTAAATCTTTGTTGCGAGAGCTCTTATGAAGGTAACCTTAAATCATGTAACCTACACTCTTTTGACATTTGAGCTTTTGCTATTTTTATTTTTAAGATATCGAGTTTTTTGCACTCAAAGACAAATAATAACAGATTACCAATACACCGAGAGCCCAATTTATAAAAGAGCCCCGAAGGAGAGAAAAAATTCCATTCATTGACACGGAAAAACGGATACTACGCCTCAGAAAGCCGGTCTAACGGATCAAGTTTGGCAGATGGAGCGGATAAGGGGTCATTCCGTTTCCGCGGTGGAGCTCCCGAGCTACCTTGGCGCCTCTTGTGCATAAATTTCCGCATCGCTTAAAACGAGAGAGTGCGCGCGCACCGAGCTCGAGAACGCCGAAGGAGGAAAAAGTGTTTGTTTGAGCATCGTTAACGGCCACCCGAGACCGGAAGACCCGATAAGCAAATGCGCGAGTGTAGATGGATGTTTCGGCGCTGACAGCGATAAACTTGCCCGATCTTGAGGAATTGATTGGGAGGGCTTTCGTCGAGTGTTTACGTTTTCTGGATTATTGGGGTACTGCTATTATAACAATGGATTTTCATTATGTCTTGGCTTTAAGATAGTCAAACATTTTACTTTGAAACATGAATGTGTGCATTTTACGATTTATAAAAATTCGTTCATTTTTTTAAATTTGAAAATAAAAACTGTTTTATAACTTTCTGTAGAAGAATTTAGAAGCATAAAAATACAGTGGAAATTTAAATCCCATCAGCTTGACATACGTATACTGCACGTCACTGAGAGTGACTTACCTCCAGCGAAAAAGAAAATGCAAACAGAGGATTATAAGCGCGATGAAGTCCGATACCGTTTCATGGTCAGTTATTTCGCCCTTGACGTTTTATCGAGTCGACAACGTCAGAGAAAGAGAGGAACCGGCAGCGGCGTATTTACCCTAAAAAATAAGAATCCCGACTTATATAAGACGAACCGAATATCTCCGAGGTAAGGACGATCCATCGGCTTAGAATAAGAAATGCGCATCGCTTTTCGACTCGCTGAGCCCTGCGACGATTCCAGTATCTTTGCTATTTTTATCCTTTGTGAATCCCACTTGAATGTTCTTTCTCGAAGAAACTTACAGTGGCTGCAAAAAGTACAAGCATTGCCCAATCGTCCGTCACTTGTTTTTTTAAAGTGTATATACAGACTAGTTTATTTTATTTTTATGTTGTTATTCGAGAAAAAAGTGTACGATTTTATGAAAAATATGGTCGATTTAACATTTTCTAAATAAAATAAACGACTTACGTATAAAAAAGTTTAAACGTACAAAAATATACAACACAATTTAATTTAATACTTTTGCTACATTTTCCTAGAGCACAATAGGAACTGGACTTTTTGCATTCACTGTACGCATCCAGAGCGTAGAGACTTGGGTCGAAAAAGGACTTTACTTTCGCGAAACCTTAGAGCACCTCTTATCCGTCAAAGGCTACTACAACGGCACTCGAACCTATATATATCTCCCCCTTCTCCCGATCGCATTATGTATACGAATACACGTAATATCGCTCGTATATATATATCTTCCTCGAACGCTTCTCCAGAGGAGCTTAGGAATGTAATAACCAGTGAAGGGGATGTATAGAATACGCCGAATAATAACTGCGTCCTTTTGTGACAGTTGCTTTGGATGTTTCGTTGGGAGATCAGTTACGTTTACCAGAGATTTTGGAAAAGAGTTACGCGTAATAAATCAAACGCTTTCATTTATGTAACTAAATTTAATTTTATTTCGCGCTAAAATAACCCTTTCACCTAAATCCAGCCATTGTTCAACTAATGCACCGTCAACGCAGACGTAAATTCAAGCAATTTCGTCAATTTCCTATTCTGATGCTAATGGTCCTTTACATTGTCGAGGACCCTAAATCGATTCCCTAAAAAAAAGTCTACTCGCAGCCACGAGGCATCACCTTGAATCCTCCTCGACTGCTTTGGAAGCATTAGTCGGGGCGGGCGGCTCCTCTAACGGGCAAAAGGCGAGCTTAAAATTCCTCGGGGCATCGAAGGGCGTATGTGCGAGTTAGAGATCCACCAGAGGCAGGGCCGGAATCAGGAAGCCGCCGGCGGCAGGTGTGCGTGTGTGATGTCGCCGCTCGCCGAAATTGCCGGCCGTTTATCCGTCCCGGAAAGGTCGAAATTTCGTGCGCATCGACGGACGCATATGGGGAGCCGAACGTTCGCTGCTGCGTCATCGAAAAGAATGGCTAAGCTTTGATCCAATTAAGTGAGGCTTGTTCGCCGGACAATGCGCCGAAGAGGCATGGCGAGTTCTTTGCGTTTACCCCCATCGACGGGGGTTCAATTAGAATATTCTAATGGCGGGATTGTTTTGGGATTGGCCGATTGGGATTATTCGCTGATTCGGCGATTTTAAAATGCTTCGGGGCAAGCATTTGTTAGCGGCACTCTTTTAAGGCAGAGGATTTTGGTCATTGGATCCAAGTTTTTAGCTATTGTACAGTTAACATTTGTTAACGTGCCCCCCTTTCAGCTAGATAACTCATGTTAATAATAGTAGAATAATAATAGAGTTATTTATTACGCGCAGAAATTCGGCGCAAAGAATTGTAGATTGCTCCCACATCTTTGTGTTTAATAATAATAGTTGATCTGCATAAATTTAAAAGTTAAAAAGGCGATAGCCATATATGCAAAAGAAAATACCCGTTATGTTAATAACTCAAAGTATTCATAGGGTAATAGTACCAATGAAAACCCGAATGAAACGTGGCGAAATTATGAATAGGCCTATTTAAATATTAGTGAATCTTAACAAAACTTGTAGTCTTCGGAATAAATAAATCTTATCCTGAATCATTTAATTTCAAAAGCCGTATTTCAAATCGAATTTAAAAAATACTACAAATCTATTACCCGAAGGTTATATCCGTCCCGCAGAACACAAAAGCTGATCCTTCAACGACAAAGTTGCTCCCGACTCATTTCGCGCTTTAAGACTCTCTCGTCGACACAGTTATTACCCTAACTCATACTTCGACAGTCGCAGTCGGAGAGCTCCGCGGCGATAAACGAAATTCCGAAGGTTTATACGAGCGAGCTTAGCCGAGGGAAGATCCTCTCCTCGCGGAGTAAAAGGACGAGGTGAGACCGTTTGCGGGTACATTAAACCGCGGGGCGAAAAGAGTTAAAGGGTCGTCTCCGCGGCGTATGATTCAGCCGGACTCGCCTGTATTTTTACTGCCCCGCGCCGAGCCGAGGGGATAATGGTACATAAAGAAGGTTATATTATTGTTACGCTCTTAGTCGAAGGAATCTCCTTGCTGCCTCTCTCTCTCTCTCTCTCTCTCTCTCTCTCTCTCGAGCACGACGAAAGCGATCTCTTTATTGGTGATAAATTGAGCTTCGTTCGCAGCCTTCTCTTTTCATTTTTCCAAGAAATTAAAGGTTGCGGCCCTGGGAGGTACTCTTCTTTTCGAAATTTCACAAAGGGTATTTTTATCTCAGAAAGTTTCACGGACGTACCGTAAAGTAATTCAATACCATTAACAAATGAAGCCATTAACTCGACAAAAAATGAACAGGTAACGAACTTTTTAACGAACTAAAAATGTAATCGTTTTACTAATTCAACTTGGTTAATTTAACCTTTAGTAATAAAACTGGTCTAACAGTAAAAAGCTTGATAAATGCTGCCACTCTTCACTAACCTTACCCAATCTCCATATTTAGCCGTCCAGGCGAAAAAGTTGTAACATTTGACAATTTTATCCAGTCGACTACCTCGAACATATATATTCCTCTCCGAAAAAAAATTGGCCGAAATAATCGTGTGCAAATGCCTAGTCGCATCAAACGAATCCTTCCGCCCAGTTAACCGATTAGAATAAAACCGGACCCAGGTCCGCCGGTCGGTTAGAATGCTAAAATCGACTGGAAATCCCTTGATCCCCGTGGATTTGCTCGCGCTGCCTTGCGAAGGACAAAAGAAACGCGGGACGGAAGGAAAAGTTTCCGTTTGCCAAGGAGCTCACGTACTGCTCGGGCGACGGTCCCCGAAACGAACGCAATCGCTCATCGACCGGGCGAAGGGGGAGATCCTTCGAAAAAAATATCGGTTTCAAAACGAGTCCTTCCTCCCGAGTCGGTGGACTACGTGAGCGAGTCTGCCCGGCTGATGGAGCTTGAAAATTAGCGGCGAAACGACGGAACGGAAGGGGAGTCCAGGAAAAATGCCCGGCTGCTAGGCTGAAGAAACGGTGAGCGGCTGTTCTTGTTTAGGGAGAGGAAAGTGGACAATTTTTCTGCTCTACATTAGAAAACGGCTTGTAATAAATTAAGTTTGCAATATCCCCTGAAGTACATTAACTTTATGCATTTTTACGTCTTTGAATAAAAAATAAAGTGTGCATAGAAATTGCACTTTAAATTCTACATTTTCTAACGGTATAATTAAAATCGACTTAGAAATAGATTAACTTTATTCGCGTCGTGTACTCTATTAAATTCATTTTTTTGTTTTTTCTACATTCTGAAACTATTGCTTTATGCGATCCATCATATCAAAGGCAAATTTAGTTATTCATGCACATAAATCATAAATTTCAAAGAATTGCCAAATTTCAAAAACTGATTACAAATTAAAAGCTTCGAGGAACGCACTTTAAAACTACTCAAGATCCAAATTTCTCGCTCCCACCTTATCAATCATCGTCATCCCGATTCAACGGCCATTCATCACCCGTGCTATTAACAGATCATCAAATCAGCCTGCTATCCATCGAGTCATCAATCAGCCGAAGAAACTGACCCGAGCCCCGACTTTCTCCCGAAAAGACGGCATTTCCTCCTCCGAATCAAAAATCGGTATCATCATCCGCTGCTCTCGGGGCGGAATAAAAAAAAAAGAAGGAAAGAGTCGAAAGACGACGAAGAGCGGAGAGGCAGAGAGAGAGAGAGAGAGAGGCGATAAAAAATGAAGGGCCGCCTTGGCGGCTCTACTACTAGCCGACCTGAAAACGTCAATTGCAACGCTCTCCGGCTCTATTCTCGTGGCGCACGCCTACGCCTATGTGCAGAAGGAGGAGACGGAGAGAGAGAGAGAGAGAGAGAAACCCTCGAGCGAGCTCTGGAATTCAATGGAGCGCGCCACGTGTTCCGACGATAGGATGCAGAAGAACGACTGATAAGGGAAGAGCGAAATGACGTCGCATTGTTGGAGCTACGTTGGAGAATGTGGAACGACGCTGCTTGAATATATTTTTGGATGTAGGAGGCCGCGTCGCTGCTGGCATCAACCTTATTTGTATTAGAATGTTATACCGAAACGCTTTTTCACGTGGAGAATATCCCCCTAAATCCTGGTGTACATGTTTATATTTCATACTTGTTTCTCGATAAAGATGTTGCACTCACTGCACCAAGCTCGAAACATCAATAAGTCAGTGCTTACCTGAAACAGAAAAGGATAAATATTTCATTAGAAGCCGGTAAAACCCGCAAAAAGATGCGGATCCCCGATAGCCGAGAGAAAAATCGAGCGCACGAGGTCGTTTGCTTTTTTCCGCAACATTATAATTAACGACGGACGCGATCATAATGAAGAGTGGCTCTCACCGCTTCTGCCCAGGGCTCTCTCTCTCGCTCGTTTTGCATTGCATTTGTAATGGTAATGACCGAAGATTGGCTACCGCTCGGCTGCCCCTGCAACGCGCATTAGCCCGAGAGAAAGAGGGATATAAATTGTAGACCGACAGTAAGGACGGCGTGTAGTGTCGGCGAAAAAAAAAACCCCTATACAACCTGATGCGCCATTGTGCTTTGCGGCTTTTAATAATTTTGACGGGGCAGAAAACCAAGTCGAGAGCTCGCTAAATTATTCAGGAGGCGCGAGAGTTCTTTTCTCATATTTCGGTGCTAATACTTGCCCACTGGAAGAGGATTATTCGCCAGGTGACTTGAGCTAAAGTACTTTTAAATGCAGTTTTAATGCATATAGTGAAGTTTGCAAAATCATGCTTTATAATGGACGCATCATCCACTATCGATTAGAAAACGTCGAGTAAACGTACGCTACCGCCTTTTCCAGATTCAATTCTTTTAAAAATGACGTCTAACAAAGCAATCGTCCACGGATAAGCGGAACAACAAGCACTTAACATCTCCCGCGGAGTCAGACAAGCTTGACGAGCAATCCAAGGCGCAAATAAACCCATTCGGCCATCTATCTAGCATCCCATCTAACCATCTCCCCGCTATCTAGTCCCTCGTCCATCCGTCTTGCTCTCTCTCTCTCAGACGGCGCGATATTCGCGGTATGCCTCTCCGGAGACTGAAATAAATCGATCCTCCGCGGCGGAACGAATCGGGCCCTCGCCGGATTCCGCGGATGCTTTCTCAGCGAGGCACAGCTCCTCTCCGCGCTGGGTATTTAAAAGGTCAGCCCAATATTCGCGGAACGACGGACCCGCGGAGAATACACCCAAGGCTACCGCAGACTGGACGCCCGAGACGCCCCGAGATCGTTTCGTTGTGACTTGGAGGCGGTGCTTGGCCGCCGAGGGGAGGAGGATCGACTTTTCGGAAAGTTTCATTTGTGCTCGAAGTGACCAGATTACGGTTATTGTTCAAATGTATTTAATTAAGGGTAGGTCTCATTTCAAAATTGAACTCGAGAATTATTCTTCGTTTTATGTCGATTCAATTGCCTATTCCTTTTTAGAAAATATATACCTATATATCGAATAAATGTTCAGGTTGTCAACAAGCATTTATTTACCCTGCGATATTGCGGCTTTAATTAAACAGTTTGAATCGGCTGAAAAAGCAATCGAAAGCCGAAATGTAAATGAACTTTGGCGAAGGAAGAAGGCGATAAGCATGAGTGTGCAGAAGCTCGAGTCAAAGCAGCGTCGCGAGAATTAGAAAAAAAAGAAGGCGAAGAAGGCCCGGGTAATGGAGGCGCAGGGAAGAAAATTTACAAATCAGATAATGAAAGGAGAAGAACGAGCCGTAGCGGCGGCAGATAAGGAATGCACCGCGATGATAAAAGAAGCCTAGCGAGAGAGAGGGAGAGAGGGCCGGGAAAAAAACGAGGCGGGAGTCGCGCACAAAGCTCTCCTCTCGAACGAGAGCGACAAAGAGGGCCGGTGTGTAATATAAAGAAAACAGCCGGAGCAAAAGGATCTCACGAGAGGAGGGCAAAGAAGCAGAAGACGAAGGTGGAACCTGTTTTAGGAGTCGCCGCCGTTGCCGCCGCCGCCGAGCGTAAGAGAGGTAGACGCGCTTGGCTCGCTTTCTTCCTCCTCTCTTTTTCTTCCGCGCGCTCTCTCTCTCTCTCTCTCTTGTATAGAGAGAGACTTCTCTGTGTATACTGCATGCGTCTGTCGTCGGAGCGCGCAGGCGCAAAAAACGCCCGGACGATCAGCGGAGAGGCCCTTAACTTCCCTGCTAGTCATCGGGGTCGATAAGTTCTTCATTTATCTTGGCGATGATAATAGTTCCATGTATAATTAATTTCCAACGGGGGTTGACGGTCTTGGGCTTTCGGTTTCATGCGGACAATTCTCCAACGTATTCAGAATATCAATGGATTATTAATAGATCATTTTAAATATCAAATAAACTCTATTGGTATTGTTGTAGGCATGAAAATTTCAGCGACACATTTGCCATAGAATGTTTGTATGTAAAGAATTTATATCTACGGGTGATAAAAACTTTTGCCGGGTTAAATGTACCTATTGCCTTGGCAAACGTCCCAAGATCGCTTTGAAAAAGCTATTTGTTGCAGGAAGTATTGTATTTCGCAACGCCGGTGATATTTATTCACTGAAATAAGGCGTGTAAAATCTGTTCTTTATTAAAACTATTGTACAAAGTAAGTGAAGTTTTAGTTTACTCTTAAAACACGCCACCACAACCAGACAATGGTTACCTAGAAATTCGAATTTATTAAGCACCTACTGCCCATAGCATTTTAATTTTCATTAAAAAAAGACTTTTGCAATAAATAAGTTTATCATCGCTATGTTGATATTGGTGAATACAAAACAAGAACCTAAATCAAATAGAAATCATAAACAAAGCTGCTTCCGCCAGCTCTAATTTGAATCTGACCAGCGAATTCCTCGTTAAAGAAAGAAACAATCTGTCGGATAACGTAATTAAAGTAATTAAAAGATTTTAATTGCCAGCAATTAAAAGCCTCCTCTCGGGTACGTCCTCCAGGGTGAGCCTAATGCAACACACTTCCGATAACCGACCATTAAATTTGTCGACTCGCGCAAAACGAAAACGAAAGCCGCCGCGCGTCCACAATTACGCGTGTATTCGTTTCCGAAAACCTGTTCCGCGATAACGAGATTTCCCCAAAACAACGATCAGCTGATGTAATAACGCACCGACGAGCGACCCTTGCCTCGATAATTATCGCTCGGCGCTCTTCCCAATTAATATAGTTCCGAGGGCAGGCCTCGCTTCCCTTTGACTTCGCGCGAAGAAGTTGTTAGACGAGTTTCGGGGCCGGAGCGGTCGAGAGCTCCGGGTGTATACTCTCCTTTTTCGCTTTGACGATCGAAAGTATCCGTTACAAGATTCGGGATAATAATGAGGTCCGAGATAAGATTTTCGAAGACGCGGTGGGCGGAAACTTGGCAAGACACCGAAGTTGAGAAAGAATTTATTGGGGGATTTATTTATTAAGAGTTTTTATCGCGGAGCTCGAGATTAAAAACTGACAGTTTGCTGAAAGTAAAGTTTGCTTTTAATCTGAAACCGATGTGCATTATGTAGATTTATGTTATACTTGTTAGTACTTTTATTTTCTGCCTTCATTTGGAGGCAACCAAAAAGTTTACATAAATTCTTGAAAAATGTCTCAAGGCCGTCGTTGTTTGTCAGTTTGTAATAACATAATGTAAAATAACAAAGATTTTTTCGAGCTGGAAATGATGAAATCGCGATGAAAACTTCTTTCGTTGAAACGATTATTCCGCGAGTTGTGATTTTAAATTCAAAATTATTTTCAAGAATTTCAGATCTTTTTATTAGAAAAATAGTTTGAAGAATTGCATCGCACAGTTCCTTCAAATTAAGCGTAAAATGCGCAATTAAAAATCTGTCTGTTACCGTAAACAGTTTTTTAATTTCCAAACTAAACTTGGCCAATTTGCATACAATTACATAACATTTTCATAAGCTCTCGTCTCCCTCTTGCCTAAAAAACAAAGCTTCATTTGCAAAGTAACAACGCTGATCCTGTATAATTATCCGATTAGATCCAGCTCGCAGCGCAAAGTAGACTAGTTCTACCGCAAAAATTCTGTCCGCGAACAGATGTATTTACATTTTACATCTGTATCTCGAAAAAGTCACGTCTCTCTCTCTCCTTGTGAGCGGAGAACAGTTTTTTCTTTGTTTCTCGAGTTTCCTTTGTCGAGCTCCGAGCGCAAATGCGTCTGGCCGAAACTACAGGCTCTTTTTTCTCCTGGCTTTTGTAGCCGCGAAGCTACACGGACGCTTTTGCGCGTACTTATCGCTCGGCAGGTGCGACGCGCATCGTAAATTGTCAGATTTACAGCGAGCTCTTTTACGGCTGTTTAGCCGATGTAAGCTGATGAAATTTTAATTTTAGTATTTCGGAATGTTGGATAAATGGAGAAAACGATTATTGGAGTTTTTTTTATTAGATAACTCTTGTGCTTATGAGAACTCGTAAAATTAAGTTTATCAGTTGACGTACAAAGTTTTGCTGTTAAGCTTATACGACTTTTAGTTTCCACGAGTATTGCAAAGAAATGTTGTAAAATTGTTCGCGCAATCGTTAAAACAAAAATGTAAAAACATTTAATTGCGCGTTACTTAACACCCTTTAACGCGTGCTCGGGTATCGAATTAAAAAAGAAAACAGACAATTGTTACAATAGCGCAATGAAAATACTCCTGCATAGCCATCGTTAACCGCCTCTGTAAACAGGAGTAAAAAAGACGTCGGAACGTCTCTCGGAACATTATTATCGAGGGATATTGAATTACGCCGCATTGCCCTGTACCGTGATATCGCAGCTATATACCTTCCAGTCGCTATCCATCTTTACTACACGCAACAGAATTAACTCGCGAAATCTAACAAAAAACCACCCCATCGTTAATTCGATGTATCGAAGACTGAAGCCCAAGGCAGGCAGAGTTAATTGTATCGTCGAGTGCCGGCTGTTGACAAAACAAAAATGTGGCGTGGTATATGTGCAGAGGCGCGCTACTTGCGCGACGTGAAACGAGAGAATAGCACGAGTGATAATGACGAAAGGGAGAAAGGCAAGAGAGGAACAAAGAAGACACTCACGAGAAGCTTCTTCCTCTGTGACGCGGCACTTGATCTACATTAGAATCGCTGTGAATGTGATTTTGCGCGTTGCATTTTTCTGTCATTGTCTCGTGGCTTTTGTACACTCTCTTGCTTTAAATGAAGTTTAAGCTTCATTCAGAACGAGATATTCGTTCATAGTAATTTGCTGTTTGTACTATAATTTGCCAAGGAGTCGAGCGTTCAAGTGTCGGCATTTAAATAAAAGTTTGCTCTAATAATTGCTCTGAAATAAAGGCAAACTCACTTTTTGCCCGGACCTCGTCTCCCGAAGCCAGCCAATCCGAGCACTTAGCCGCTCCGAGCCCGGGGCTAGAAAATAATAAACCTCCGCTCGCAATCCAGGTCACAGAGGCTTCAATCTTAGCCGCTCGGATAATTCAATGACCTAACCTTCCGTCCAATCCAAAATCGAACTACCAGTCCATTTCCCCGAGCCGAAAACGGCCGGACGGGGCTCTGCGGGAGCAGCCGGGAAAATCCATAGACGCGCTCATCGATCTTCGGCCCGCGGCATAAATTACCCGCTACGGGGAAGTCCATTAAACCGGCGCTCGCTCGGGTTCATTACGCGAGCGCTGATTTCGCGTAATGACCCTCGAACGAAGCGGGACGTCGAGCCCGGCTGCCTGCATTCTCCGTGGAAAGTAGCTCTCGGTCTTAACAGGTTATGTCTCAGTCGTTGGAATTACTGCTTCAATTCGTTTTAGGGGGATATCGCTATTTGGTATTGAACTAGTTTCGCTCGATGAGCTTTTTAATCTGTATAGATTTTACCGCACTTCCCCGAGCCCCGATAATGTTTTAACTAAATCGAGTAATAGAACCACGACGTAAAATGTTATTATTTTACTTTCTTTTGTTTTCTAGCTCCACATAACGACATAACTAAAATTTAATAAGCGACTTTCCATTCGTTCATACTAAACTAGAAATGCCGAACGGCTTGGCTATAAAGGATTTTTTACCTGTTCCATCTAACCATAAACATCGAGTTTTACAAAATTTTTCCACTCTGTTTTAAAAAGCACGCGGCTCTACGTCGAACATTGTTTTCCACCGTTAGGAGCTCGCGCGTCGAAAGCCAGCGCAGCTCTCCGCTCTAAACCCGACACTGATGGAATTCGCGCTCTCGAGTTTTACAATCCCCTCGCAACAAGCCGTACAGCGACATTATAACAACAACAACGGGAGCGACAAGAGAGCGCTGCTTGCATCAATAAATCAAGCGGCGCAGGCTCGAATTCCGGCCCGGTTTCGTCAGCGATCGGGATTTTTGCGCCCGGAGAATTGAATTTATCATCCGCTTCCCGTCCGCGGGCTTTTATCTCCTTTCGCTCCTCTATCTCTAGCGGCGCACGCGCGCGGATTTCGCTCGCTGCACTTTCTTTTGTGCTGCGCTGCTGCTGCTGCCGCCGCCGCCGCCGGCCGAGATGCTGCTTGCGTAACCGCATTGTGCGATCTACGGCTTGTATGCGCTGCTCTGATAGCCTCGCGCCGCCGCCGAGAGTGAATGTGTTGAGTTTGTGAATTTAATGGAGCGAGATTAGCGAGCTGATGGTGTCTTGCTGCCGCTGCTTTTCAACGATCAATGGACTATTTTAATTGTGAAATTCGCTCGCGATCCGAGTTCCTTTCGTTTTTGTAGGCTTTGCTTTTTTTCTGATTGTATGCTAATTTCGTAGACGAGGCGAGTGCTTTCGACGAAAATTGCAATTGGATTTTGCAACCGAATCTAATAATTTTATGCATAATTTTCGTTTACATAAAATTATGCATCGTTTATAAACGTTATCGAATTGTACTCGCAGTGAATTAAAAAGACCGATCGCAAGTATATCTTTAATTAGTTATTATGCTTATCACTGCGGTCTAGTCTAGTTTTTCATTTAAACCATAAATTTATTCATAAATCCATAATATTTATGAATGATAAATCGTTCTGAAAAATAACACTTAAAATCAACATGTAAAATATAGGAGTTCATTTATGAATTATGCAACTGATTAGGCACGAGGCGAAAAGGTAAAACTAGTTTTAAACCAACGAATTATGAAACTGAAATGCCAAGCATATAATATCTCGTAAAACTATGAATAATGAAAACGTAACCTGACACTGAGCTCCTCGATAAAAATGCACTGAAATAAAGATATCAAGAAACGCCGAAGAAACGAGATCTCGGCCCGATAAAAAGCTCATCTGCGTCCGCCTCGAGCCAACGGACAAACGGAGAAGCCGGAGCCGTGATGTTTTTTCCGGCGCGCGCGAAAGGAAAATTAGCTTTTACAATATATCGCGGCGTTACGGCAATCGCCGTGTCCATTTTTGCTAAACTGGTTCGAATTGTCGTTGCTTCTTGCGGGGCCCGCGCGACTGAATTCCGCGATGACGCGCTGAATAAATTATTGTGTAAGACGCGCGCAAAAACGCCCTTGTTCTTGCGCCGGAATTTGTCGCTTAAATTGGTAATTGAGTTCTAAGAAGCCGACGCATCGTAATTGCGCGCAACGACAAATAAGAAGGCTATAAGCGTGCTTTATTACTTTCTAAGTAGCTTACGCTGGGACGATGTTTTTACTATACTTTTACGCTTTTATTTAATCGTGTCAATGCGAGAAGAGAAAGGAACGCTTATCGAATTTTTAGTAATACGTACACTGATAGCAAATTATGTACGCTTGATGATGGAAAAGCGTTTTCATTCAAAAGCACATTCAAAAAGTTTACTCAAAATTAAAAAATTTCTAAAAACTGGCTTATAGCCCAGTATCTGACTTTTTGTGAAATATAGAATCTTCGCGCCTTTTGGCGTCATAAATAAAAAAATTAAAAACGCGTAAAAATTCATCGGAAAACAAATTTCAATAACTTTTTTGAAAAATGCGGCAATAAAACTTCAATAAGTGTGCAGTAAAAATTATCTGTGCAGTATATCTGCTGTTAAGATCTGGAAGCTTCATTATTACCTCAAGCAGCATTAACGCTTTAAATCAACAAGTCCATTACGCAACGCTTCAAGGTAGTACCTTATAGCTTTTAACGAGGGTATTTTAATCTCGCACTGTACATTATTATTAGTACAATATCAATTATCTCATCGGCAAGCGACAAAGGAATTTATATTGCGAATAAACTGCGCTTCGCGGAAAGGACGAGGATATAGCCTCGGAGACTTGGCTTTTGTTGCTTTGATCGAGAACTTGCTGGAGTTTATAAATTAATTAATATTATCCCCGCTAAATTTATTGCCTGAATGATCGAGTTTCCAAATGAAGCCATAAAACACGAATAATTGTTTTGCTGTACAGTCAAGTTGCGATTAAAAATTGTTCAATTAATTGTTATCTACACAAATTAGTAATATAACAATATTTCGTCAATTTTAATTTTGTTGCTTCAATAATATCGATTATTCCAAAGCAATTTACATCATTTTATACGTTGAAATTCTAACCAAATTTTATTGTTGCAGCTATCATAACTTCAATATCGTACACTAAACACGACGTATTCTTATATCAGTCCTATTTTTAGTTACAACTTCTGATACTCTACGTAATTTCTTCTTACTTATTATTATAATTCCAATCAAATCATTTTTGTACTTCTATGCGTACTGTGAATTGTAACTAATAAGTAATTGTAATAATTTTATCTAATAAATCCAGATTTTACGTTTCAACCTCTAAATTGGATTGGAACAACTGCACGCAATCTAAAAACTACGTGCACTTTAGAACAACAGATATGAGATTCTCAAGTGAGGTCGAAACTCTTCAATAGTATCTGGACTCTTGATCCCTGTGCGAACAACCTAAATATATTCATTAAGCTCTTGCTTACAACACATTTAGAATTATAATTTATTTAAGCAATTTAAGCAATAACGACAGATATTCTAATATTACTTATCTTTAACCACACAGTTTACCAAACCGCTTATAAATGAACCCGAAACAATAACCTTATATCTCCGACTTTATCGCAAAGTGCTCTAAATTTCAAAACTGCCACATCTAAAACCGCAGCGGCTCCTCATCCTCCGATAATTGAGTTATCTACAAAGCGGCAGCCGTCATCGCCGGCGCGTTTATCTCGCTCCCGGCGTTTTTTTCGGACGCACACTTTTATCGCTCCGCGCGAGTTCGCCCGTCGCGAATCAATCGCCGAGGTATCAGCTGTTCCGCGTTGACGTCGCCCCGATGTACATCGTCGCGCTCGATAACGCTGATAACGAGCATTCGAACTCGACGTGCTCTTGAAACTCGCGTTTGCCGGCGGCTCCAATAAACCTGTTTGCACGAAATGTCTACAGTTTCGGTTACGCTCGCTTTTTATATTGTCTTTTCCATTAGGTTGAAATTTTTTTTTAATACGCAATTTTTTTTTCAAGCCGCGAAGATACAGCAGTGAAGAGTTTTTACGCGGATCCCGAAGCAACTTGGCCTTGAATTTTTATCACTTCAGATTTTCCATTACATAGGTTTAGCTAGAGATGGAGAGAATAAAACTACGATTTATTATATAAACGATATTCGCACTTCTTCGTGCGTCAATCAGGAGCTTATCTCAAGCAGTACAATGTATTTCTAGATGGAATTCAAATGCCCCCTGTGCTTATCAGCGGTAAACATTTATCAATTTTAAGTTTATCTTGACATTTTTTTATATATATTTAAACTATGATATGACTAGTTGTTCTATCGAACCTTATAAAATTTCTAAATATTCGTTCTAAATATTTTACGTAAATTCGAGCTGCTTGATTGATCGGCTACGTTTATCATTTTTTAATAACTGAATAATTTATTCACTTTTTTCATTTTGTCCTTGACTTTGACCAAAGAAATATTTGAAAAAAATAAATATGGATTTCAGATAATCAGGCGGTAAATATAAACTGCCGCCGCAAGTCCTATTGAGTAACGCATTGTAATATTAAATGTAAAGCTTTCATTAGAATGAATTAAGCCAGAAGTGTGCATCTTATAAATTAATTAAGAAAATTATCTCGAGAAAAAATTTTCGAGCAGTTATTAAGTGCGATTACTTTGATTACACGGTATTATTTTAACGTTCGATATGAACGTGCATCGATAAGCACTTATCATCAGAAATGTAAATATTCGCATAATGATAAAATTTGAATAGTTTGTTTTTGTTAGTGAATCATTATTTATATTCCGTATTTATTTAAGTTAAAGTTAAACGATCGATTTGCCACCAATTAGCAGCTACAAGAAAATTAAGGAAAATTAAACCGAATAATAAAATTTAAGTTGTTCTCCAAGTAAATTAGGAGGAAATTTTTTAAAGTAGTTCTCCGTTTGATATTCTTTCTTGACCTTGACAAGTCAATGAACTCAAGTTTATTCACGGTCAAGAGATATTACTAAATCTTACATTAGATTTATCAGACTCTTCTTTGAATTATATACGTATTTTAGTTAGATAATAGAGTTTATCATCAATACTTTAAGTAATCTCACTTTTCCTTCAAAAAGTTGTAGAACATTCTGTCACAATTGTTTCAATCATTATATTTCTTACAATTTTTAAGATAAAATTCAAACTTATTTATAAGAGCAATAAACAAAAGCTTAGAAAAAATGAATCAATCCGGTATTATTTAAACTGGGCGTAAATCAAAAGACACGTTTCTTATTTTGCAAACTTAATCACTTCAGCTGTTTCGACAATCGCTCACGTATTTACGTATTTGCGAAACCCCTTCCTTCTTCGCTCTTCCAAACATTTTCATTACTTCGAAGCAGCACCTCGTTTCAACACTCGAGCCAAACCGAACAAAAAAAAAAAAAAAAATCGTCGAACATCCGCAATAAATATTGCAAAATCCTCGTCGAGCTGCAGACATTTCAATATCCCTCGGGCCTCGGCAAGATTTATAATGCTAATGCACGCGAGAAAGAGAGTCACGCTTTATCGATCAGAGTACTACTTGCTCTAACGAACTAAAAAGGCCTCACCTTTAACGAGATTAAGCCGCGTTTTCACGGGGCTCGCTTTTCACTTCCTCCGTCGAAAAGAAGACAGATAAACGGCCGGGAAACCCGTTTATCGCTGCACTATTGCAGAATTTTATCCGCGACGATAACGAGTTTATACAGTGTTGATACTTTTTCCGAGGAGCATACACGATTTCGTAATGTATCGATTCGTTGCCTTTTTTTTTAGAAGCTCGAAACCCGTTAGCTGAACAATTTCGCATCCATTAACGTCAGTTTCGAGATTTACGGAGTTATTAATCGGATGGAGAATGTAACCTTGCACGGAATCATTAAATTATCGTTTAGCGCTATTTAGATTGAAATATCTCGCTGCAACAAAGAATAGTAATAACTCCGTCGTAAAAAAGATACATGTTGTAAGTGTAATTTATGTCCTTTCTTGAGGCGACGTATTCACTTTGAGCATTTCGCTAAATCGTTATTTATCGCGATCATTCGCGAGCTGCTTTTAGAAAATATGAAGAAAGACGATAAATCCTGAGTATCTAAATATTCATTCGCTAATTGTATTTTCCAAACATTCAACCGTAACTTCACCAACTCCTTTCGAAATTCCCCGATTTTTCAGCTGCAAACGGAATTTCGAAGTCGATTTAAAGCTCCACCCTCGGCCGCGAAACGACAATTGCATGAAAAGCCGCGTGACGAACTTTTACTTTTATTATCATCTCGCGAGAGAGCAGCTAAGTCTCTTTGTCCTCCCTCCTCCTCCCTCTCGCTCTCTCTTTCGTTCTCGTGCGGCCGCGGCGAATCCTCCTCTGCTTTGCAATTAAAAAACCGGCCGAACGGGTTTCCAGGCCTCGGACATTCCGCAAATTCTGCCTCGCCGAAAAATCGAGCGAGCTCCCGATGTAAGTAGCCCATCGTTCCTCCTAACTTTGCGAATTTTCGAGGCCACCGATTTAGACGAGCCCGAAGTCTCGGCGAATTTCTGCGGCTTCACTCCAATTTTAGAACTGCCGTAGTATCTTAATTTTTTGCGTGTAAATCACAGTCTGTTCATTAGTTCTAAAGTTCATAATTTTGATAAGACACGAATCAATTCAGACACGCGGTAAAGATAATTTACTTCTTTCCTCCTCCGCAGCATTAGGCAACGTTAATTATTTCATCTCAATTCCTTCTCGGTCTCGGAGCCGCCGCAAAAAATTCCACGCTTCAAAAACAAAAACCTCACCCAATTTCACGCCTGTAAAACCTACTAAAAAGCAGATCGTCTCTTCCAAACAAAGAGAATCCGCGCCGATTGCAACGCGCGGCTTCCTTCGAAAGCGCAATAAACCGCGCCGGACGATAATCGCCGCGAAGGAAGGATGATTTACGCCTCTTCGGGCACGGCACACATAACGGAAATCGTCGCGCTCGCGTCACGTGCTCGCCATTAGATATGCAAATGCGGCATTATCTGCCGCTGCCGCGCTGCCACCACCAGTGCGCCGATTACGCAAGAGGAGATTCTCGCCGAGTCGAGTCACACCTCCTACTGCTCGCTGTACTAAGAGAGAAACGTCGAGTCTGTTCGTCGACCCGAATAGAGCGATTCGAGCGGCCGAGACGTCTTACCTGAAGCAGAAAGAAAGGCGTCTTGTCAGTGGGCTGCGAAGTTTTTGATACGGAGTTTTGAAAAGTTAGATTTATGGCCGGGTTGCGAATTCGCGACGGGAATAGTGACGCATTTGCCGATTTTGAGGTTAAAGCGACGCCTGTCGTATTCGCTTATTTTTGTTATCTGCATGAATTTGCATATGCATAACAGAAGATATTCTTTAAATAGATTTTATTTAATTTACATGTTTATTTTGACCGTAAATGGCTCCGTTAAATTAGCATATTAATCAGTCGCTAATTTTCTATCGGAGGATCTATTTTTATTGCGCAAATTGATTTTCTAATTGGAAAAGAATATTTCAATTAACTTAATGGTAAATTTAAGTTTAATCCCGTTAAATGATGAAAAAAAAACTAAAAATCTTATTAAAAACTGTTATCATAACTTGAGTGGAACGTCTATGAATATGCAACTAGATAAAAATCATTTAATAAGACAATCTCATTAAACTCAGTTTTCATTTTCTCACGTCCACGCTCCTTAACATCTCCTCCCATCCAGATAAAGTTAAACTCAATTTGTTATCTGATTATCTTTTCTAGTACAGAAGTTCAAAATAATATTATAATTAATATTTCACATTTTCTGCATGCGAAAAACTTTAATTACGATAAGCTAATCATTTATTAATTAATTTAACTTCTCTTGGGAAATTCAAGAACCATTAAGAAAGATTATTAAATCTTTTAAATTTCCTACACTTTCTTTTCCGCTAAAAAAAAATCAAAGCAAGCCTACTTTTCAAATTCAAACTTCTCCTCTGTAAACTTTTTAAAAAAGGCAATCAACTCCCAATCAATCTATCCGTCCAACCTACCCTCCTATCTCCCGTCTCCATCGGAAAAATCGAGCTCGCGAAATCATAAACAGCTGATCGATCACGACGCCGATAGGATCTCTCTCCTTTCCTCGCTTTAATTTCAGAGCGGCAGACTCTCCCACATGATTTCCCTCGATCAATTAGTGGTCCGGCCTAATCGCGACGATGGGGTCAAGCTTCTTCTTCCGACGCGTAATGCACCGGCCTGTAATCGTCGGCGCCTCTGACTCGGCAGAAGCTCGACGATTGATGCGCTGCTGCCTTTTTAATTAGCGCTGATGGAAGGGAAATGGATTGATAATTCTAATGAGAAATGTTTAAAATTCGTTGGCAAATATTTAAAGAAATGTATTTCACATTTTTTAAACAATGCATTTCGTTGCGTAGCAACTCTTTAAAATTCCGAGTGATTTTTATTTAGCGTTTCGTTTGCAGAGAAAATATATAAACATTTATACAAATTGAATGACGCGTAACAACTGAAGCTAAAAAAAAACTCTGTTCCTCTTTGACTTCCAATTTCGTTCAGCCATCGGCAAAAAGCGCAAAGTTTTTTCCATCACAGCAAGCTGATAAGATCGTGTTTTTTTTTTCATCAGCGGCAATTGCAATCCGGAGCAAAAAGCTTTGATTTAGAAGGCTCAAAAGGAAAAACGGTTAAAAGCGCGAAAATCCGCTTCGGCTGATTTCTTTGCGCGCAGTTTCGCGCAGTATCACCTCGCTTGCGACACATCAAACGCTCCAGGCCTTTGACGTATTTGCTTTTTCTCTCTAATACGTTTCTGATTGTGAGAATTTTATGACTGTGCAGGTTACGATCGACAACAGGTTTCTGAGGATCGTTGCATTGGAGCCTTAATTAATAATTTACTCGTGAGAATAATTTTTCTATCGAGAAAATGTTGTAGTCGTTGCATAAATCATGTATTCATACTCTATGATCTAATGCGATGGAAAATGTAAAATCAGCTACTTATTGATTACATTACTTATAAAGCTTTATAACATTAATAAATTTTATATAGATAAAATACTACGGATTTATTCACTTTATCGCAATTACGATTAAAAGTTCATTTAACGCGCGTATCATTTTTTACGATTGAAAAAAAAAAACATAGTGTAGAAAATACCCGCGAATCCCTATAAAAATATTTCAATCCAGCAAAACTGTCCGCTCTTTACACACGAGCACCTGAAACCTGCAGCCGGAGCAGCTCTAATCCTCGGCTGCTCGCGTGCCTTCGCGCCTGTATAAGATTACAGGAAGCTCCGCAATATTTACCGCTCGTATTTCGCGCGCGCGCGCGCCCAAACACAATGCTCCAGGTGCCCAAGTTTTCGGCCCCGGAGAGCGGCACCGCCAGTCCTTCTCCTTTACATTCTTGAATGCACTCTCGAAACTCGCGTTTGTTTTTTAGCCTCGGCCGCGCAGCGCCGCGGAGTTGACCGAGCGGAGTGCGGCTATTTTTAGCGGCAATTATCTTTTTTATATCAAGCAGCCTTGCCCGTAAAAACTCGTGTATCGTACGGTTATTTACTCCTGAGTCATCAATTTCGAGAACGAGCTGGAGTTTTCTGAAAGTGGAGTTTTTGCTTTTCGCGAAATTGCCGTTTTTGCGGAATTCTCCTGGACGGGGAGATATCGCCGAGTATGAGCTTATGACTTCATCAGGAAGTCGTAAGCTCAGGTCCGTATGTGTGTCATAAAAATATTTATTTGTCTTACAAAGTATAATTGTTTGATTGCAGGCTGCAATCTTTGCAATCGACTTTTGCTGTCGCAATGTTTATACCGAGAAGAAACAATTCGGTATTGGTAAATGCAGTTGGCCTGGTTAGGAATCAAATTTATTTTTCAATTAATAAATATTACCTTTTGTGTTACGAAAACGACGTTATTAGTTCTGAATTTCTAAATAAAAAAAAGTTTACCAGCTGCAATAAATTTCAACATTCTAAGCAGAGCAGCGGATCAGAAGCGCGAGTGGCGCATGGAGAAACAGGTGAGAAAGTAAAAGAGATCAACTGGAGCAGGAGAGCGGAAACGAGCGAGTAATTTTTTGCGGCTCGCGGCAACCGTCAGTGATTCATCTTCCTCCGGCGGAGAACAAGTCCAAACAATCGACGCGTCTTCCGACGAAGCGCGCGCGAGTAACGCCTTCCGATTTATGCGGCTTAATTGCGCGCGCGGGGCAATCGATAATGAATTTGCTTTTTGTCCGGTGGCGATCGCAGCCACGAGATTTATCGTAATTTCAACGCTGAACCTCGGCGAGTAACGAGAGAAAGAGAAAAAAGAGTCCCGCGAAACTGCTTATTTTTCACTTATAACGTAATTGGAAACTACGCGAGCGTATACATGCATGACGTCAGGCAGTCTGTATAGTTGTGTAATATCTCTTTTGCGCTAAGGAAGATAAATTTCTTGCGCGAGGCGGTTTTTATCCTTTATCGCCGCATTCCGCCTACTATTAGCTTTTTGCACAGACAATATAACTTGACATTTTGAATCGCGCGTTTAAAGACGTAGATGAATAATTTTCATTTCTATATAGAATTTTCTCTTTACCTTCGGATCATAGAAAAACAATGAAAGCGTGAAGGTTCAATCAGACCAATAAAAGACACAATTAATTATTCAAGAAAGAATAATGAAAAAAGAATCGTGAATGTCGATGCGTACTTCGGAATACAATCGTAAAACGAAGATCCGAAAGTATAAAAACTCTCTAATTACAGCATCGTCAAAGTAGCAAATCTCTAGTTCAATCAAGCCATCGAAGTCTATCAGCTTGCAATCTCCGACAACTTAACAAGCGATTCGCCTCGGAAGAAGAAGCGGAGGGTAAAAAGAATTAAGGGAGTCGAGCCGGTAATCGAAGAGAGAAGAAAAAAAGTGCCTGGCGAGTCGAACGAGCTTTCAGATATGCACAGTCTAAACAATATTTCTCGAGTTGCAAGAGCTGCTTTGCTGAGAAGGGCCCGAAAGAGAAACGAGCCTCCGCCGTAAATCAACGGGTAATTGAACAACCGTATGGAATTGCTCAGGAGCCCAGGATTCGTTTTTGGAGTAAAATTGCACGACGGAGTTTGCTTCGTTGTTCGTTTCATAACGGTTAGTTTCTATTAGTTGTGCTTTAGATGTAATGAGGAGAATTATGTAGTTTTACTGCGAAGGCAATTGCACGTGGATGATATAAGGATGCTACTCATCAGTAATAACTGTGAGAAAAGGTAATTATGCAGTTCCGCCATTTCAGCAGATCGATTGTTTTCTTAAATTGGCGTAATTCTATTTATGTTTAAATAACTTTGAGGAATGCTCGAAGGAAGATTCGAGACAAATAATCTGGAAGCGAAAAACCGTTCCGAAACAAACAAAAAAGTACAAAGAATCCAGCAGCCATTACTGAATCTTTCCTTTCGCGAAAAAGTGTACAATTCCGAGCGTCGGAAAAAACGCGCGAAACGACACTTTCCCAAGGCGGCTCAAAGTCCGGCGAATCGGCCGACGCGGAGGCACGCCGACTTTGTAATTGTTCGCCGAAACGCGCCGCTCGACGAGTAGATTTAGAAAGCGGCTCGCTGCAGTCCATTGTCGGGCCTGCACCGCCGCCTCGGTCGCGCTCGATTAAACTTTCCGCGAGGAGAAGCCCGCGGAAGGCGATTGTTATAACTGCGCAGCCGCCGCCGCCGCCGCCGACGTTTCAATATCGCGCACTTTCCTTTTTGCACTTTGCACTTTTTGGAGCGCGACTCGTTGCCGGACACTGTGGAAGCCCGCGAGTCCAGGCTGTAAGCAGGTGAGAATTCATGGCGGTTTTAGAGAGGAAGCTGGATTGCCGTTTTGAATAATGGCTGGAGTTGTTGCTCGCTGGAAATAGGGCTCTTATATTTTGCTAACATACTTTTGGCCTTTTATTTTACGCCACACAAATTTTTAAAAAATATTTTATCTGAAAATATATTTTAATCATGAAACTGTAGGTGAGCAAAAATGTTCTAAGGCAGCAAAATCTCCGTCCTAATTTCAGTATTTACTCTGCAAAATCATGCAAATTCGACGGCCAACCTTTCTCTCAACGCCAATAAAAGCCAGAATTACCGGTGAAAAACCAACAAACTCGGCATTCACGTTTTTCCCCTCGTTTCCAGCTCCCGCATCTAATGCCGTTCCAGTCTCCCCTCCCCAAAAGGACACTCGCGCATTGCACAAGGTCGATTTTGCAACCCCGCTCACATAAACGCCTCGGAAAAAAGAGACGCACAACACGTGCAGGCCTCGCGACTTTATGCGAGCCAAAGAAAGCGGCCCGAGCTCGAGAAGGATAAGGAGAGAGTTTACTGTCATTGCTAACCCGGTGAGCTGCCCGCGCCGCGAATACTTTGCCCGCTAGAAATTTTAGCTGGAGGCTGCGGCGCTTTTTAGCGAGGAATATTTCCTAAGGTTTTTTCAGTTTCGGTGAAACGTGTTGAAAGAAAATTTAAATGAAATACTCGATAAACTGAGCTTGAATGTTCAAACGAATTTAAATTTTGATTTGTTAGTCAAGCTGATTGATTTTTTTAATAAAATTTATTCCACGAGCCAATTTTATTCGAACCGATTTTTTACGATTTTCTTAAATTAGCCATTCTTATAATTTTTTAAGTCTGCATATTTGTAAAAGCGTAATATATGAACATAAAATTGCAGTGCGTAAATCATACTTAGCCTGAAGGTACATTGAAATTCTTGGCTGCGTATGTTTTTATGTATGAATATTAACATACTTTGTTTGTCTCGAGTGAATTAGTAATAAGAAACTTTGCAGCTTTGTATAGATAGGCGACGTAAAGCTGCTTAAAGGCTATTGTTAAAGATGAAAGACTTTTAAAAAATAAAAATTGAAAAAAATCTAATAAATTTTAAGTAGAATTCAAGAATATATGTGTAAAATTTTTTTTGTTATTCGCAAATAGGACGCGTAATGAATGCATGATTTCTCTTGCGGAAAACTGCACAGATAAAATATGAAAAAAGTTAAAAACTATATTGATTTTTAATGTTCTTAAAATTGCTGCATTAGATTTGATTAATTTAATGCTTCATTGAGATTCACGTAAGCAACTATTACTGATAACTGGAGAACCAAAAAATTATAGATTTTTTATTTTACAAGAATCTTCGATCAAACGAACATTATTGCAAATTAATTATATAATTTAATGAGTTTTTAATCGAAAAGGTTACATCCCGCCTGAATTTTTTCACCTCGTCTCCTAAAGCATTAAATCGTCATCGTTAATCCAACGTAATAACCTTCTTGCATAAAAACCCAAGATAAATCTAGCGTCTAATATTTATTACGAGGAAACAAAGATAATCTGCTATCATAATCTACCGATCGGTCATACGCAGACTCGCGCGTGCACGCATATAATTCGCTGCAAGTGGAATTTCTATCTCGTTACCAGCAGAGGTCGAGTGTAAATTTCTATTTGAGTGGAATTTCCTCATTCAGGCATTAGTTACTCGGCGCGGTGTGGAATAAATTTTAGTCGCCGCGCATTCCGACTTATTAGATCGCGAGTTTTACTTTGTGGAAAAAAGTGCATTCGTTTTTAGCGGTGCGTGAACGCGAGTTATGTAAGTGTAAATGAAAAATTGTTCGCTAGAACGCCTTGCTTCATATTTTACGCTTTTAAATAAATATTAGAGTGATTAATTATTGTGGAAAAAGTTTCGCAGTTTTTTGCACATTGAAGCTTCCTTCAATATCTAAATAATGGAAAAAGTATGAACTTGAAGTGCATAATTGCCAACGTACCTTATCAATAACTATTATGATCTTAATAAAAAAAAATCGCCCTTATGAAAAAAAAAAAAACAAATCCACCGCACTTAAAAAAAAACTGTCAATTTAGCAGTCTCGATCGGGAAATCGCTACGTGCGTCCGCTCAGGGCCGCGTTGGAGGCGCGTCCGCGTTGTGCAAAGGCTCGTTGCAAAACCTCGCGACAAAGCGCCGCCGCCACCGCCGCCGCCGAGGCCACGGACGAGCGCATGCAGCCGCGGCTCTTGTGCAAGGTGCAGCCAGCGGCGGAAACAAAGCGGCTCTCCGCGTCTTTTTATCGCGGAAAAGTCGAAGAGGAGCTTTGGACGGATCGGCATTGGAACGCGTCAAGTGCGGGAAAACGACAAATTTTTGATGGATGATAAGTTTATTCGTTTTTGGATGGGAAGAGATGGGATTGGTCTTTTAAGTAACGATTCTTGGTGTTTAGCTTTTAAAAACAGCTTTGAAGTGGTAAGATTTCGAGAAAGAATTAAAGCGATAAGAATATGTTAATTCTCCTTGTCATTCAAAATTTTTCGTAAACTTGTTGACTATTTTGAATTAAAAGTTCTTTTTATAGTAAACGAAATCTTTCCTTTTATATTTTTTGAAATTGAAATTCGTTTCCCATTTTAATTCGTACCTTTACTTAAATGACGTGAAGGAGAATAACTCTTTTATCTATAAATTTAATTAGTATTCAAACTCCACCATTATTTAAATTAGATCTCAGGTCATTAATTGTATAATTTATTGAACATACGAATGTTGGAATTCGAATGTTTCGTAATACTTTGAGTTTACCCGATTATTTTGTGCTATTTGTAAAATAAAATCGAGAAAATAAAATAAATAAATTTTAAAAGACAAACCTAGAATCATTTGTTTTCTTAACAGTTACCTCAGCTCATTAATTATTATCTTTTCATATCACGCTAATTATTTTCTCAGATTAGAAGAAAGATAGCTAGAGCTGCGAATGAAAGTTTAATGTTCCAAACATGAGTTTATAAATAAATAATTGTACAATTAAATCCTTCATATATGGATACAAATGGGTGGTTATCGCAATTATTAATTGTCATAAAAGAGATTTTACATCTCGATTCAACAATAAACTTTCGTTTTTGATTATTTATGACGCGCGTATAAAAACAGTTAATAGCTTAATCACTCTTGGCTTGCAATTATAATACTTGGTACTGCATGAAGTAATAAACATAATATAATAGTATGCGGACGCATGACCAACATACGCAAGATTATCTTAGAGCTTAAAGGAAATGTGAAAGTTGCATTAAATATGCAATTTACTATGAATGGAATAAATTTCAGCATAATTAACACTGCGGAATTTAAATCATATCGAGATGCTATTACTTCCTTTGAAAGTAATGCAGCCATTTAGAATAGATAGTATAACCGATTGATAAGAAGTACCATAACTTTCGATGTACAAAAAAATCAATTATTTTTGCTGGTTTATTTGTGGGTTAATTATGAACCTCTTATTTAAAATTAGAATATTTGTATTACAAAAAATAAATACCTGAAACTATTTATATCCTTCAAAGGCAACTTTAATCACCAAACTTTATAAAAGTCCGTAAACATCGAAAAACAACCAACAATAAATAGAGAAGACATATCCAACACTGCAAGTGCAGAACCAGAAAGTCCGCAAAAAGTAATCGCCGCTTAACGTAATAAACGACTGGCCGCTCGACTTATCGTCCGCGAGATCGATTAATTAGCAAATCCGCGCGTATAATAACGTATTTCAGTCGACTGCCGCATATAAATGGATAAGCATCTACGGTGCGAGAGAGAGAGAGAGAAAGAACTTTTTCCGAGGTAATGAGACCGAGTAGTGCACACCGCGGCCCGCTTAATGTCGCTTTGCGAAAAGTGAGCGCGAGATTGGGGATAACGCACTTTTTTTGAAGTTTCGTCATGGATTTATGAGGTGTGATGTTGTGCTTTTACTAAAAAAAAGCTGGTGCGAAAATAGTTTTTTACCCGCCATCGTAAATTTATTTTTTAAAGGAGAAAAATATTAAGAAAGTATATACCAAAAATTTTACTTCAGTCATTTAACGAAAATCTACATTTTTCTACTGTTTTTAAGATTTCAGTAATTTACTAGTAAATTATGCGACTCCTCGATAAATAACATAAATATTCATCCATCTTCTCATATTTAAAAGCATTCACACATACATGTTATAAATCTATCTTATAACACAATTTTTTTCCAATTCTTTTAGCAAAAACTAGATGTTGACGTTAATTCTCATTAAAAATGTAAGATAATCTCACTACGAAATGTTTGCGCCTCATAAAATACTGTAAAGTACAGTGTTCTTTCGTACGCTGAACCGGTTTTTTCAGTATACACGATACAAACACCTAATTGGGTGTACGAAATTATTTCAAGTCAGGTGTTTTTTTTACTAAAGTAAGCTTATATACTTATTATCCGCCCGTGTAAACATGTGTTGCGACTGATTAAAATTGAAAATTTCATTTTTTTTAAGTACTCGAAGCATAATTACTGTGAAGATGACCAAGCAATGAGTAAGAATGACGTTTTTTCGTTCTAGTATCTGACGATTATTATCGGGCAGGTGATAATTTTACCTTAGATAAGGAAGGTTGTTTAATCAGAGTTTGGTTTAATACTCATCATCAATAAGCTCGACTCAACGAAGAATTAGCGAACACTTTGTGCGTAATCAAATAAACCAAATCCAATACTGTAGATTTAATCTTTAAATGAACCTGCAACGTCTACTTATAGAAAAGTATGTTAACGGGATTTCACATAAATTAAATTTATCCGAATGCTCCTTGAAAAAAACTTCAAACTATGTTATCAGTCATCGTCTAGATATATAAATTTCACTTATTCAATTTAGAAATTTAGATTTTAAAACGGAAAGTCAATTCGATTTTATCTAATAATTTACAAGTTTTCACATTTCCGTTAAAAATACGTTTATCATCATCCAAAATAATCGACGAACACAGCAGAAGTAAATCTTAAAAATTCCAACATTTTTTCTGCAAAGCTAAATGAAATTCAAATGAAAGCAACTGATGCTCCGACATAATCCTTTCCTCTCTCTCTCTCTCTCCCCTAAATGCAAAACGGCCGATTCCAATTCTCCAGATAATAACCCGAGCACTTCAATTCCGTGCCCCCTTCCCAAAGGAAAAAAGAAGCCAGAAGCAGCGGCGAGCAGCGGTCGATTGAATCTCGGCGCTCCTGAAAGAGCGCCTCGAGAGCCCCCGCTTAAAAGGGAAAATCGCGAGGAGTCATTTCGGCCTCGCCTACGAGAATATTCCTTACGTAAAATCTATCCCCGCGCGCCGCTGCCACGCGTACTTTCACTTCTGCTGCAGCCGCGAGTCGTCGCGGAAAAAGAACGCGGCCGGAGGAGAGCCGGTGGGCTTAATTAACGAGCGGCCGGCGTTCCTCGCACCTACGCGTCCGTCGACTTCGTCGCTGGAATCGTCGCGGCTGCGAATACGAGCGAGCGGCTAATTTACTGTACTGCGCGTTTTATGCTCTTCCACGTACACGGAGAGAGAGAGATATACCGGAGGAAAGGAGTTTTTAAGTTTTCAGCGAAACTAGGACGTTTCATTGCGCATTTATAAATAAACTTTGGATTCGTATGAAGGTTTTATTCGCAAAAAGTAGTTTTTTCTCAACTTCCATACCCGCTATTCCCGCGAGTAACATTTAAAAAATTTTAAACGCGTGAAGGAAATTCGCGCGGCAGCAGTAAACATTATGGAGCATTAGAGCACATAAATTAAACGAATATTCAAATGTACACGTGCTGGTTCTCGCGCGCTAAAAAAACCGGATAATAACGTTTAACGCCGCGCGTAAGATAGGACTCGCAGTAAAACCCCGCGTCCAAAGCAAACGTGATTCCGAGTCGCGATTCACGAGCACCTGCCTCCCGAGCGTCTTTATGCCGGGAAGCCCTAAATCGCTCGCCGGTAACCGACACCCAATAAGAGACCTGCCGCCCTTCCCGTAGCTGCGCGATAATTCCGCCTCGGAATCCAAGCAAAAACATTCCACGCCGCTCTCGGCATTACCCCCGCATTATATCGCTTACAATTAAAAACACTCGAATTACACCTCGAGCCCGGCGTACAATTAAAAAGAAGGCGAAAGCTCGGCGCGAATTTTCGCACTCGTCTCGTAACGAGAGCGTAAGCGAGTACACGTACGCGGCGTTGTCGTCGCGATTAATCACCGCCTCCTCCTCCTCCTCCCGGACGGAGGTTCGCCTTGTGGCGTAGCGCTCTTCGGGGCCGTGACGCTTAATTAAGATGCACCGAGTTTCGTATTAACGTCGCCTAGCGGAATTTTTGCTTGTTCTTAGCGGAAAGATTTTCGGCTGGGTTGACTGAACGGTTTTAAGGGTGGCTGGGAATTGATGCTTACAAGGGGAGAAATTTTTTGAAGGTTTTAATAAAGTAAGTTTTGCTTTTTATTTTAGTATTTATAATATCATTTTATCAAGTGATCTCTAAATTCACAAAAGTTCTCGTTAAGCAAAGAAAGAAGAAAGCTTTCGGCAAAAATGTACAAGACAATAAGACAGTCGACGGCATTCCAACGGCGTATCAACTCGACTTTAGCCGCGATATCTGCCGTGTCTTTTCCACGCGGCCACAATGACGCAGTCAGACGCGAGCATTATGACCGCGAGCGCTTGGCGCTCGGCGCCGGGATATTATGCAGCCGAGGAGAATTAGGATTTTGCGTAATCCGCGGCCCGCCGGAGAGCGAGAGAGAGAGAGAGAGAGAGAGAGAGAACCCCTTTTTCCTTACTCGGCTCGCTCGTTGCGAAAATTCCCCGGGCGCCGCTGGTCTGCTGATCGCGAGTTTTCCTCGCGTTAGCCTGCTTTTTCTCCTGTTCATCGTGTTTTTAGCGAGAAAACTTTAGCTTCAAGTCAGTTTTCGACGTCGATAAATGCTGAACTTGTTGTTATACTAACGCGGCTTTAAACTTCTTGGATACGTAATCATAAAAACCGAGTTTAATAATATTTAAAGTTTAACCTCGGTCGTTTATTGCTCTCTAAAGATAAATTTTCTATTTCGCACTTACGTCTTTTCGGAGGGTAAAACTGATCGAAAGTATTTCAACTCACCTGAAAGAGAAAAAAAAGAATTTCGTTAGTTAATAATCTCAAAATTAGATTAAAATAGTAGAAAAGAGGAATAAATATGGGTATCTATGTATAGTATAAATTTAGTTTGCCGCATCTTCTAATTAAAAAAAAATCCATCGAAAACCTTCTCTTCTTCCGACAGAACGCCAAAGCAATCCTTTCTCTAAAACTCAAAGCGGAGCAGAGCGTAGCAGAGAGCATCTTGCAGTGCTCCGCTCTGCGCAAGAAAGTAGGCAAAGTGGAAAGGGGGAGAGAGAGAGAGAGAGAGAGAGGCCTGGGGCGATTTGTCAATTCGCTCGGCGGTAGGCTTCGACGCTCGTATAGCTACCGGGTTGCACGGAGCGCCACGTATGCAGCGCCGACGTTGGATCAATACTGGGCTGAGCGGCCGGCCGAGCCCTTCCTCCCTCCTACCCGATCCACCGACCCAACTCGCTCTCTTCCACTCGAACAGCAACAAGTTCTTGCTGCTTTTGGATTTGGATTTTCAGGATCGGCTGCGAATTAATGATGGGGCAAGTAGCTTTTTGGAGGAAGCAAGCGATTGTGCGAGTTGAAAATTTAATTGTTTCTTCTTTTCAGCGCGTGGAGGAACACTAACAGCTTTAATTATGTGAGTTTTATTTTTGAGAAATAAAACGATGAAATAAAATTTATGTTTACACGTGAGCACACGTTAAGCTATCATGTTAAGAATCATGTTGAAAGCCTTTATAAATTTGAAAAATAAATTAAAGAAACCTGATCGTTATGTAGTAATAAATTGCTGATAAAGTTAATCAAAGCTCTCAATTACAGCAATGACAGAAAGTGAGATATTTATCAGCAGGATATGATATTTTTATGATTCACGAACTAATTCGGCCTGATAATTCATTATCGAAATATGCGACAATAATCTCTCGTTACAAAACTTAAAACTCACTCGAAGATAAGAGCCACACATTCTACGTCCAAAAAGGTCCCTTTAAAAATCACGCAAAACTGCTCATCCACGTCGTTCAAAGTGTCATTAGAACAAGTTTGCATCGAACAAGTTTAGAATTAAACAAAAATCCAGCTCTTCCCGCTAAATCCAAAGAAAAAGCCTCGTCGCTAAAATAAAACGATTATGCACGATCGAGTCGTAAAAGGCAAGGATCAATTAGCGAAGGACATGACAAGCGCGAGGAGCGCAAAAGAAGCGAGAAATCGAATGAAATTCCCGCGCGAATTCCTGGGGAAAAACTCGCGCGCGAGAGCCTACTAATATGAGGATCCGAGCCGCAAAAAGCGGACGCGAAATTGACTGAATCTCGGGAATTTCGCTGTCGATCACGAGGAAAGAAGCTGTGCGCCATCAGATTTCGAGCGCAGTTTACCGTTATGGAGTGAATTACGCGAGGGGATTCCTCGAATTCGCGTGATATCGCATATTTTACGAGCGGAACAATCGCTTAGTTTGGTCAGGAGAGCAAAACCTTGATGAAATATTTACTTTCTTCGAAACAACAGAGTTTGTTTTAATGTGCGCCGTCGGATGATTGGATCTTCTCCCCTTTAATTGCAGCCGATGAAAATCAGAAATTGCAAGGTAGCGTATTTTTTTTTTGATTTTGAAATAGTAGTAATAAAGTAAATAGCAGAGCGCGACGTATGCATTTTACTCGCGTGCTTTTTTCATAGGGCAATAATAATCGGGCACATCGTACTTTGCTTTTTTCCGAGTAAATTACTTTTGGTAAAAATAAATTTTGAGAGTAAAGCGATGTACGATCGAGCTTTTTTATGCAGTATTAAATCTTGAATAAATATTTTAATAAGTCGCACGTTCTTTATTGACTTTTATGACCCCTCAAATTGAAATAAAGTTTATCTCTCCTCTTCAATTTCATTCTTCCTGCCAGCTTTATACGCGCGAATGAATACAATTTGTTCAAAAACATCAGCTCTAACAATAAAGCCTCTTATTTTATTGAAATAAGCTATTTACAAAATATACAATTGCATTGTTAAAAACGTTTCTACTACTCGTGCTCTATTTCCTTCTCTTTTTCTAACGAATTTAGCTCGATTGTTCTATACATCTCTTTATTATTCCCTTTTTAATAACAGGTGGTTTTCACACACCACCGTCGACATGAACCTCGGATCATTAATACAATTAACTTTCTTCCTCTCCCAGAAAAAGGATCTCCGGACTCGGCATTCGAAGTTTTCACTTTTTCCGTGTGGCAAACCCTCGCGAGAGCCTTCCTCGTCCGGACAGTTACAAATGACGCTCCCGGCGGAGCGACGCCCTGTAACGAGTGATTAATACGCGCGCCTCGATCCTTTCTCCAATTCCGCGCGCAAACCGAGTAATAGAATTAATTCGCCCCGCGGAAAAATTGCTCGCAGGCCGCGAAATGTCGGGAATAGTTTTCAGCTTTTTTTTTTCGGGGGGAAAAACGGGTTTGGTCTGCACTGTCATTTCGAATAAGGTTTGTATTTTTGAGAGGCCGCCGATCGTAAAGAATTGAATTTTTTTAGCGCGATTTCCAGTTTGCTCATTAATGTTTGCTTTCAAAACGCTGCCCATTAGCTTTATCGCGGCAATAGACTCCGAGTTTTATGCTATTGGTAACACCTGAATGAATATTGTGCAACTTAACGGCACTCTTAATTTGTCAAATTCAAAGTGCGCTTTTCTTTTTCTCCATTAAATTATAAGCTTTAAGTAATTAACGATACTGTGTAATAAACGGTGAACATTTATTCTACCTCGGTTCTGCGCAAAAGTGTTTTATGCAATTAATTATACACTTAAAGGTTGTGTAAGCGTAAAGAACTAAACATTTTTTTGTTTTCGCAAAATGTATAATTTATGCGCAGCATTCAAAATGCATTTACTATTATTGCGCATAATATTTAATAAATGAAACGTAACAATTAGCGCAATATAAAAATTTTGAATTTGAATGCAATGGTAGCAAATAGTATCATATCAAGTTACCAATAGATAATAATAACCTATATCTATTCTATTTTGCTGCATATTACTCTAGACCACTAAAACGTTTGAAATGCTTCGATTCCGCAAAGAAATCAGCTCCGGCGAGTATTTCTCGAAATACAAAGAGTAACCCCCCCACTTGCACGACACGAGCATTTTCGTCGGCGGAGCTCAACGACCGCCGCAATAATCCTTCATAATAGCCCAATCAGACGCATAAAACGCATCGAGTGAGCCGAAAGGGCGCGAGCAAAAAGAGGAGCCGGAACGGCCAGTCGATAGCCTCTACAGGGAGAGAGAGAGCCTTTTATGCGAAATGGAGCTTGGATTAATTTTTTAATTTTAGCCTGGAAAGTGCAAAGAAATCGATTTAGCTTTGTCAGGGAAATTTATTATTGTGAAATTGGAGCTTTTGCAATCTCAAAGGCGGCTGTTGAAGGAATAGGTATCAAATATTCGTAAAAATGGCGAAAAGGCAATAGTTTCAATTTACAATTGACGGCCCAGAATGTACTCCTGGAACGTGCTTTATTCGTATTACCGATACATCGAATAATTTATTCAGTTTTGATGCGCGTGTAAATAAACCTGATCCTTTTAAACGCAAATGTAAAATTTGTCTTCAAATTACATTTTTAACAGTCAGTTTTCCCCAGCGAGCAGCGCCGCCTTAAACAATCCTCGAAAACAGCAAGACCCGCCAACAGCCGATAGCCCTAATCGAAAAAAACCGGTTCGCTAAAAAGCATCAATCGCCCATAGAAAACAGACTCTCCACACACAAGCACACGCGCCGCACACACCTCCCAGCCGCGCGGCGAGCAAAAGGAGAGGGGGGGGAGCTCGCGAGAGATAGAAGCGGAATGAAGTATTACAGGTTGCCGTGTATGTGTGTCCGCTCGCTGCAAGGTTTTCCCATGCGCCTTTTAATGCATCCCAGGCAATATCGCGCAGCTCGCGTTTCGCAATCCGAATTAGAAAGCTCCCGAGGCCGATGCATCTGGTTATTTAACGCGCCTGCGCCGCCGCTCCGAGCTCTTTACGAGCCGAGAGCGGCTCGTAAGCGGTGCTGCACGCGCGCACGCAAGGATAAATAAAATTGTCCGAGCACCTCTCTTTTTTTTTTCCTTTCTTTTTACAGTCTAGCCCGACGCGCGTACAGCGTGGAATTGTTCGAGTATTTGTTCGGGTAATGCGCGCGGCGCGAGTAATTGTGCATTTGGGAGTTTTGTTTTGCTCGGTCGATTGTTTGGAGTCTTGGAAACAATTGGTTTTGTTAATGAACGAGTTTAAAAGTATAAAAGCGCATATTATGCTTTGGAGTTTGGCAGAATCGATGAGTTTTCGTTTCCGAGTATGATCTTATTTTAAGTTTTAGAAATAAACCTTGGAAAAGAATCTAATTTTAGAAACCCAGCGAAGTTGATCTTGCAAGAGAATCCACTGACATAAATGCGTTTTAATATCAAGATCAGTACCCGCCGATCATTATAACTGTTTAAAAATGCAGCACGATTAGAATTTAGTTCAACACGTTAATATAGATAAAAAAAATCAGACCCCACACCGGGCAGCCGTCAATTCGCCTCCGGAACCTTCAGAAAAACGCCGCCAATGTCAACGCACGAAGCGGCAACCTGTCCGGCGATTACGCCCGACGCGGACTGCTCGCAAAAATCCGGCCGGAGAAAAAAAAAGGAGGCTTGCGTAACTCTCGACTGTACGTACGCGTAACGGTAACGAGAGCGCGCGGTCCCATTCACGAATAATTTCACTTTCGCGGTCACGGGCCCGGAGAGGACGCGCGCGATCA
Source organism: Ormyrus pomaceus (assembly GCA_900474385.1). Taxonomy (NCBI): domain Eukaryota; kingdom Metazoa; phylum Arthropoda; class Insecta; order Hymenoptera; family Ormyridae; genus Ormyrus; species Ormyrus pomaceus. Next base: position 53,282 of record UCOM01000214.1, read on the forward strand.
AGGACCCCGCGGCGAGGTGTTTTCGTTCGGCGAAGGACGGGACTGGATTCGGCGGGAGGGAGGAGTCTTATCGAAAATGAGGAGACGCACTGGTGGGGGAGGGCTGCCCGCGGAATCAGCTGCTCTCTCGGTGTTTATGCAAGTGCGCGAGTACGCTGCGAATTGAATGCGTGCGAATATAAGCGGTTCTCTGTTTGTGTTTTTAGATAATTATCGCATTATTCTGGATGTAATTAATTGGCGCCAAGTCGTGTACGGTTTTAAAAGTATTTGAAGGTTGAATATTTATTCTTTGGTATAAATTTCGCAGTTTTCAATCTTTTATCAAAAACCGCTTGAATCAAGGTAAGCAACAAGCCTGAAAAGTGTTTCGGTGGTTATATTTTAAGTAGTACCAATTTAAAGGAAGATTTTTCAAGAATAATTAGCAGAAAAAATTTACAAATGTAATTTTCCTGGAGATTTATACCGAGCTATTAAGCTCCTATTAAAATTTCAAATGAGAAAATTAAAGGAGAAGAAGCAACGTCGTATGCTTGAATTGTACGTAACCTCAAGATAATATTAACTCCAAGTTTTCTTTCAAACAAAATTTAAAGCCCAAGAAACATTTAGTACTTTCTGCGCGAACCAAGTTTGAGCCTCCATCCTATAAAAACGTACTTTAACAGGCTCAATAAAAAAAAGTTTAAAAAACAGATTGTTATTAAAACAATCTACCTTGGAAAAATATTCATTTCATCAGCCGTTACAAAATCCCAAGGCGCACATTACTCCAGCTGAAAATACCGCGTACGCACACACAGACACTTGGCAAAATAAACGAAAACGCTAGTTTGTTTATCGGCGCTCCGAAATTGCAAAAGTCGCGCAGGTAGCCGCTTTATTAGAAAGCAATGAGAGTAGCGGCGGCTAACAGGGGAAAATAAAAGGAAGGCAAGGAAGAAAACCCGTTCGGGCCGAAGGAGTAACGAGGTTAGCCCGAGTCGGGATTGCAGCGAGCCCTTAGCTCGTCCTGCCACTTGCCGTAATGCTTTCATGTATGCGCGAAGAGGCGGAGAGAGAGAGAGAGAGAGAGGAGAGCTGAGAGCCGCCAGAGGAGGAATCGAAAATTGCTATTCGCTCTGCGGTCGGGACGGCTGCAGTACGCTTTTCCTGTAATTGATTTTGCCTTACTTAACGGCCGGATAAAATTACATTGTTTTATTATACAAGAGGTTTAGGGTTATTTATTGCAAGCGCCAAAGGGCTAAATTTTCGAGAAAGTATAAAATTTGAGACACTTTGCCGCGGTCGAAAGGCAGAAAATCCAACGGCAAAAAGGAGGAGACAAAGGACAAGCAGCTCGGCGCCGCAACAATACGAGCACGTGCATAATAGAGCAAGAGAAAAAGACGAGCGCCGACCGAGGCTCGCCATTTCCACATATACTTTCACTCCTGGCGAGCGGCAGCGTTTCTGCCCACTCGAAAAAGAAGCCGCGCTCATTAATCCACCGGCAACGAGGTTCGCTTTGTTTCTGCGAGCGCGATCCTTCCTATACTGTCCTACAGTCGAGGATCGGTAATTGCTAACGGCACTCGAAAAGAAATCTAGCCGAGTTTATTAAATGCCTCAGATTCGATTAACAAAAAAACTCGAATCCGCGTAAAAAGTTGCTTTATCTAAACAGCGAAGCCGGTGGCGGCTATCCGAAAAAAAAGTTCCTCGTCGGGGATTCACCGCTCCGCGCAAAGCCTCGTCATCGACGCGAATTTCGTCGATAAACGACGACTACGCGCCGAGAGCCGCGCGTCCGTATCGATCGTCCCGACTTCTCTTTTGCGCCTGCCGCCGAGCGCGCCGATCTTTTTTTACTCGTGTAGGTTATAGGCCGCGGCGTTAGTGATTTCTTTTGGGCTGGAAAAAAAAAATTCGTGCCTCAGCGGCGGTCGTTCACCTCGACTCTGTTGGGAGGCTCTTGATTGATCGCGAAGGAGAGTAATTGCTTTTTAATTTTCGGGCAAGATGGACTTAATTAAGCCGGTCTTTAGCTAAGACGACGAGCGAATTTCACGGCTGAAGTGTTTGGGTTCTCAAACTGATATACTTTGGTTCTTTTAGAAAGATATTTTAATTTTTAAAAAGATTTGCAAGCGAAAAGGTAATGAATCACCATCTATATTGTGATAAATTTTCGTGAAAAAACTTGATAATTCAAAGCTGAAACTTATGTTGGAACAATTTATAAAAACAACATCCACAAATCATCTCGATTCACCCTCGCAAAACAATTCCGTTACGGCCGTCAATCGCTATAAATACTCATCTCGTCCGAAAATACTCTCGCCATTATTTCCATCTCCTCTCGCGAATTGAACGGATCGATGATTCCTCGCCGCCTAATTTAGCCGAAAAACAATAAAAGCACGCGACTGTACAAGAAAGCTTTCAGAAAAAAGTCGTCGCCTCGGAGATAGAGAGAGAGAGACTCGGCACCCTCGGCAGCTTATCACCCGGGCTAATCGCTCTATGCATAAAATCTAAAGCTCTCTTTCTCTCGGGAGAGGAGAGGAAACAGAGAGGCGGAAGGCCAGGAGGGAGGAGGACCACCCGCCTGCTCGCCCTCGTGTAAAAAACTCGCTCTCGAGTGCCTTCTGCGCAGCCTTGTTGAGGGTGAAGTCTGCCTATAATTCACCTATTCATAAGAGTTACTTGCAGCGAATTTATGGCGCGCGGCGCCGTTCGAAATTAAATGGAACCTTCCTAATTTCTGGCGATATTTTCAGTTCGGCGAATGTTGCTTTTAAAGAACTATACTTTAAAAGTACGATTAGTTTGAGAGCGCTTCAATATCAGCGGTTTAAAGCCCAGGGTACAATTTTCAAAATGTCTCACTCCCAAGCTATCTCGGAGCTTCTAAAAAAGCGTTGCACGCCGTCGAAAAGTTCATTAGCTCGGGCGGATGCAAACGGCGAAGGTGCTAATGAGGGTCAGGCCAGGAAGACTTGGCTCCCTCCGAAATTTTCAAAAGTACAAAGTCCCCCCGTTCGGGGCGACGGGGAGCCGCGGTGTTTTATTGTTATTGCGGTTTTCTGTACTTGTTCCCTCGTGCTCGGAATGCGCACCGGTTGTCTTCCTTTGTAGCGAAGGGTGCTGATACGAGACGGGCTTTCGGATCGCCGCCAGATGAACTTCTTTGCAAAATGGATTACGAAATGAGGTAGTCGTGCTTTGTAGGTACGAGTGTTAGAGCCTTGTTTTACAAAAGTACGCTCAGCTCACAATTTTGTAGTTTAGTTTCAATCAGCTACCGAAAATACGTTTTCAGTGTAGCTTTTTTTCTATTGTTAATTAAAAAGAATTTCCGTATTTGAATAAAACGCAGAGATATTGGCCATTTATTGTTCAATAAAGTATTCAAACAATACATCAATCACCTTTTGAATTGAAAAACAAAAAATTTGACTTTAAAATGAAACATTTATATGTTTTAATCTGAAAATAAATTTTAGCTCTTTTTTGTTTGAGTGACTTTAATATCTCAATGGGATCTATACAAAAAAGTGAATCAATTAAACGCCATGCAAGCGCACTTTTTCTGTAGGCAATAAACAGTAATTGCTTCTCTAATCTAATGTCAGAAACTAATGCAAATAATTCTGTATCTCAAACGAGAGCTTGTTTACAAAAACATAATAGAAGTATAAATAAAACTTTGAAAGCAAAAAGCATCAAATTGCTTGACGAAACGAAAAACTAACATGCAAAATCAGAGTTGAAACGCGGCACAAATCCGAAGTCACTTGACTTCAAAGCCCGTCGCGGCACTCGATGCCCATCGAGCCCTCGAAAATCCATCGGCGATTTTGCAAAATCAAAAAACCTCCTCGTATCCGAGAGCTTCGGCTGAAACGTTGCCGAGAGCAAACACGCGGCGATTAGCCGCGCGCAGCAGAGTCCGCCAACAAAAAGCGCAATCGATACTCGCTCGCGAAAAATCCACAGAGAGAAAAAGAGCCCCCGAGCGATGATATTTTCCGCTCGCGCCGATTTCCCACGCTCCGAAAATACACGCCAAGTTCGTCGACCTTTGCGGGGGGGAGGAGGAGGCAAATCGCGGGATCGATCGATCCGTCCGTGATTAGGCGATTTTCTCCGTTGGTTTTAGCAAGTGCGGCAGGCGATTTTTACGAGAGATGCGTGCCGCGAGGAAAATTGTGCGATAAGAGCGGCTTCTGCAATGCACAACCATTTTTACCGTTGCTTTTTCGGAGCTGAATAAATCAGAGGCGCGATTGAAAAAAAAATTTATTTTCCAACAGCGATTGCAAGATTATAAGGCTTTTAATAGCAATTTTAATTCAGCGTAGTAAAATAGAAAATAACGGCGAAACTATGATAAAAAAAAAGATGTTGATTTATCATTATCTCAAACAACAAGAAAAGTGCACAGGTAATCGTAAGATGCATGAATGAATCACCGTGAAAGGAAAACATCAAGCGTGCAATGTGCAATGTAGCATCAATATTAAATACAATACGGAGGAATCTTCAATATATGTATTATGAAACTCTCTATTGGAATTACAATTTCAAATCTCAAAAGCTGCAGAGGAAATCTCATAAAAGTGGCACAATCCCATATTAAACTCTAGGAATATAGCGAAACTACTAAAGCTCTTTGCGAAGTTTTGCATGTGAATTCCTTTTTGCAAAATTCAACAAAGAAAGCGCGCATGTTTTTCTCGAAACGAATATAAATTTTTCAAGTGTTATTGTGAAATTTTAGAGTTACCCTCGTTAGTTCTTGTACGAAAAATTAGAATGAAATTTGCGTTTGTTATGAGATCACCGTGAATGTTTACAAAGTATATCAAAGCTTCTTGGCATGAACTGCCTGAACTTCAGTGAGCTAATTGATTAGACTCATTTTAAAGTGCAAAGTCTTATCTTTTCAGCCAAGGCCTTCTTTTCTGCAGTGAATCTTTGTTAAGTAAATAATTGAAGAAAGAAAAACGTTTTTGTTTTGTTAAAAAAGCAAAGATAAGCGATAATTTTATTGCGACATGACACCCTCAAGCAGAATTTTATCAAATATTTGTCAATTGAAAAACTTCAAGTAGCGACTTCTTTGTTTGTTAAATCAAATTACTATTAATAAAGCGCGTGTAATACTTTTAAATGCAAACATACATTTCAAAAATTCTCAATTTTATTTTTGGTATTTGGAACATTTATCGATTAACGATATTTCCAGCTTATCACTGAATAATAGATGTGATTCTGTTCCATATCCAATTTCAAAAACGAATTGTTAATTTTGCATCAACGTCAGGATTAAAGGAAATCTATTTATCCTTTAACGCAAAATGGAATGTAAAAGTATCTTAATCGAACTGTCTGTTAAACCATCTGTAAATTTTCGTTTTTATTCACAGGCTTATTTTCATGTGAAAAAAGTTTTTAAGCCATGAATCAAAAAGTCTTACAAAACAGACTTTTGTTTTAAAGTAGTTTTCTCGAAAAGCGGAAAAGAAAATGAAAAGTGCGCGCAAAAAAGAAGCGCGAAAAAGAGAAAAATTCTTAAACAGCGAAATGTAGCTCTTTTTCTTCCGACATAAAAAAGAAAACACGAAGAGAAAGAAGATAAATTATTGGAAGAACCTCAACGCTTCTATTTCGGTTCAACTGTACGTTTCTTTTATACCCACTATTTGCCAAAGGAAAAGTGTTTATTTTTGAGAGCTAAAAACCACATCACTGCCTTTCTCAATGAAGTTACCTGATTATATTTATAATTTTGACAACGTCAGCATTGAAATTTATCAATTTTACGGAACACTAGCGAAATTCCAAGGAGAAACAAAGCTCGCCGAGAAGACAATCTTCTTGAAGACAGAATCGACATCCTTAAAAAGGCAGATCGCTCATCCCGCTGAAACTCGCCTGGCGTCGTAATGCGAATCGCTTAGCTACTTAACTTTGGCCTATTTCTACTTGATTCGCGATTATTCGCCGCAGCATAATTTCTGCGAGATACTAGACCGTAACCGAGGCAATGCCGACTGCCATTAGCCGACCGCAGATCGGATACGCGAACGTACAACGTTGAGCTTTTTGCGAGGCTTCTCTATTGTCCGTTGGAACGGCTGACTTTACAGGTAAATGAAAATCTGCGCGAATGTTTATCTGCATTTATGTTCGGGAGAAAAAAAAATTTAAGGTTGTGTGAAAGTATTCGCGGAATCCAAATCGAAATTCTGATGGTTCCAGAATTATCGAGTTTAATTGTCCAGATAAAAATATTATCACCTGCACCGAGTAGTGAAGTAATTTGCATGATTATCTCAACTATTCGCAGAATGATTACGTCCTGCTTTAAAAACACTTAAAATATGCATAATAACCATTTAACAATTGCTCATTAACGATAATTCACGCAACCGAATACCCAGTCGATTTGTTTCCAATGTTTATTTTTCATTAAAAATGCTAATGCAGGTGTAAGTGCGAACAAAGCAAATCGTCTGCCAAAATTCGAGGTGCTCGAACGCTCGTCTCAATTTGTAGTAAATTAAGCCTGACGTTAACGGCAATTCGAGCAGAAATGTTAAGAGTCCGCGGAGCGGAAGTTTCTAAATTTACAGAGCAACAAAGACGGGCATCGCGATTCCGCGCTTCAAGTGCGCGCATAATAACAAAGGATGCGCGAGTGAATCAGCAAGAGCAAAACGTCCAACCTGCAATATGCAACAGTATCGCGCATCGCTTCGTATTGACTTTGCGAAAAAAAAATACCAGTTATCAGTATTGGACTTTTGAAAAATGCAAGGAAGAAAGAATAAAATAGCTTTGGCGTTCTTTCGATGATTTTCTTGGACATTTATTTTTAGGAGCAAAGATAATTTCCGTCATTTTCGGTTTTACTCGGTGTAATTTCGGCCAAGTACATCGGTTATTCATTTTTTGAGTAAGTAAATCTCACTGTTGGTGGGACGACTATTCCGAATTTAGAAACCTCGAGTCCAAACACACCTTTTCCCGTTTATTTGCCTGTTTGATAAAGATTGTATCGTTAATTGTTTTAATATTGACTTTCTCTTTCACAAAGCTGAGGAAGTGTATATATAACTGCGCTTAAAAGAGTTCAACGTACTGTCACTAAAATACATATAGCGCAATCGCGTACGCGAGTCTAAAAGCCTAACGATTTTGATTCCTAATACAGATTCTAAGGACTCGGCTCCTGGAGTTGTACGCGAATCCTAGGAGAGCAAAAGAGGGCCCTGCGGTGGGTGTCGGTGGCGGGCCCCCGGAAGCGAGGCGAAAGAGTAAAAATCTAGGGGTGTCAGGCGCTCATCCCATACCTGTCGGAGCTCTCGGAGCTGTCGTATCGATCGGCGCAGCGCTTCTTGGCGCAGGGCCCGACGAGCTGCTGCTGCTGCTGCTGGTGGTGGTGGTGCTGCTGCTGCTGTTGCTGCTGCTGCTGTTCTTCCTCGGCGAGTCTCTTGGCGGCCTTCTTGGCGGCCTCGGCCGCGGCCTTCCTGGTGCTCTTCTTGGCGGGCGCCGGCTGCTCGATCGCAGTAGCGTCCTTCCTAAGCTGTGCACCACAACTCGCACCACTAGCACCGGACACCTTCAGCTTCGCGATCTCACTGCGCTCGACCAGCACCACCGCACTCGCGATCTTCAGGCACGACGCGTCCGAGTCCTGCTGGCTCGATTGCTGCTGGATCGATTGCTGCTGCTGCTGATGATGCTGCTGATGATGCTTCGGTGCGGGCATGTTGTTATCGCTACTAGCGGCTGCTGACGACGACGAAGCTTCTGCGGACGGCCCGTCTGCCATCTTGGGAACGAACGCACTGAGCCTGAGCTTCTGCCGAACCGAGCCGGAGCCCCCGACGCCCCCCACTGCCGGCGCCAACGAGGTTGTGTGAGTGCGAGTGGGTGTGCTAAGCCCCTACCAGCGGCCGGGAGCCGGGCGAGTCGCTGCCGAGTGCCGATGTGCCGGTGCCCCAGCAGGACCGTCACCGAGACCGTCCGCTGCTTATACTGCATCTTTGTGCGAGCTGGCCTTCTGGCTCCCGAACCTTTTCTTCGATTCACTATTTTCTGATTAAACGACAAATCTCGATGTAAATGAGTAATTTTAATCCTCTTCTAACAAAAAATTTCTAAATTATAGGACCTAAACATAAAATTTCATTGGAAAAACTATTCTTAAAACGATATTTAGTTGTTTTTAACATTTATCAAGTTTAAGTCATATTATATTTTCATTTACAAAGAAAACGTACAATATTATTCATATAAATTTCACAATACAAAACTCATTAGAGGTATAAACCATCAGCATAATCCCATAGTCTCAACTTGAACCCTAGCATTAATTAAAACAGTAGTAACAACTGAAATTAATCAGACAATGCCGGGTCGTAAATCGTTAAGAGAACTTTATATCCTGCTATCCATAATTAAGAATTCGCTGCTTATATTACTAATTTCAAAAGAATAATATATCAACGAAAAGAGAAAAGGTACGATAAAAGATTAAAAATCTGTTGGATCCATTTCCCTAAAAACGAAACGTTTTTAAAACACTTGCAAAACATAAGACAGAAACTGTCCTACCGGAAAATATCTTCTTATCGAGCAATAAACATTGTTCCTCGCAAACATCCGCAAATAGGAAAAAGAGCGAGTATCCCTTTACGTCGCGTCGGGGCTTCAGCTGACGGTAACCGACGGTCAGCCTCCGCACACGGCGAGCCACACACACACACGCACACAGAGTCGCGACCGCAGCCTCTCCGCCGCTCGACGGCTGGTCGAATAGCGCGGCGCGCCCCACTCGGCTTAGTGTCGCGCATGCGCCCGTTCTCCTCGTTCTCCACGCTGTGCTCTCCTCGCTTGTAACGCGCCTCCTCCGCGAGGAGAGCCGGGCCCAGCCGCGCGTTCTTTCTCTCGCGCGTCGACACGGCCCGCTTGTACCGGTAATTGACACCCCCCGGCACTCGTAACTCGCTGCTAATTATTAGAATGTCGGCTCGGAGATGCTGCCGCTGCCGCTGCTGCTTTAATTCAGGGCTAGAGGAATGCTCGGCATAGGATGGGAATAGTTGGAGGAGGATGCTCGGATTCGATGCTCTTCTTTTCGCTCGACGGGTTTTCCTTGCTTTCGAGGGGAAAAGTTTAGGAGATGCTGGTTAATTGCATTTCAGATGGCGTAATCTCAGCTTTGCACGGTGGTTATTTTGGTTTTGCAATTGCGATGTAGAAAATAAAATTTAGAAAAACTTAAACTTGAGAACGAGAGATGTTCTCTATGTTTAAAGCAAGATGTTTTCCAATAAATTGAGGTAAATTTACTGTATATTAGATCTTACAACTTTTTCTAATATAAAGTAATATACATTATAAAAACTTCTCGTTTCTTTAAAATTACAAGACAATAATTGTAAGTATAGATCGTGTTTTTGTAAAATAAACAAATTTAGCAATACTTTTTATAGAGAGAGTATATTTGAAAGATTAACTCTCCCCAATTCTAGCATCTTTCTCACTCAGCCTATCGATCAGTCAACAGATGGTTCAATAAGCTCTGGCTTGCAATAGTTCACTGAAATCGCATGTGACATGTATTTACTAAGCACACTGCTAAAGTAAATAAAAATGTTTAGGCAATCGATTTTGTGCTTTATGTTTAGACATTTCTTTTAAAAAATCGATTGTTTATAGCCATTATCATTATTCATAATGTCAGTCTTAAAGAAAATTAAAAATTGCTAAACTTGTTTAAGTTTAACTCTTCCTGTATAATTTAATTACTGATTATATGCAATATGCAATTAGAAGAGTTTCGTACAATTAATAATTGATCCTTTATTTTACTTCTAAATCTATCTAATTATACATATATAAAGACAAGTTCAAAACTCGAAAGCAACTCGAAATATTCATTCTCTGTCAACTTTTTAACCCTTTATCTTTTTATCTAATAACAACTTATCAGCTCATCTTTTGATACTGTAGATTAGAGTTCAATCACATCGCCCAAATTATCTGCAAATTCCCATTTTTTTCATACTTAATGCAAAACATGAATAGTTCAACACTTTCAAAGCAACTACTTCAAACTTCAAAAAGCAGCCAAAAGCCTCTAACAGCGACTTCTCAATCCTATAACAAAAGCACGCGCTCACAGCACCCGCGCCAACACACGGATAAAAGCACACACACACACATGCAGGCAGATCATCTCTCCCTCTCTAATCAAAGTGCACGGCGGTCCCCACTCCTCGGGCTCGGCGCTGGTCTCTCACCCCGCCGCGAGTGCAGGAACCTCGCGCCGCGGAGAAAGTGGAGGGGCGACGACGGCGGACGGAAGGCTCGGCAACGCTCGGCCCGCCGAGAAAGAGAGAGCAGGCCCGCCGCGGGTTTGTTTTGCTTTTTTGCCGACGCACGCGTGCTCGGCGTGCATGTGTGCGCTGCAAAGTGCACGCCGCGCAAGAGACACGCGACGACTGTTTTGGCTGCCTGGCTGCCTTTTCGGACCTGCCAAGTGGCACGTTTTTCTGCTCAGCTGACTTTTAATTTCGTCCACTTTTTTGCCTGTCCGAGTATTGTCCTGATGTTGTATATGTAGAATTTATAATATGTTACACACGTACAGTTAATATTTTAATGTACACTTTTTTAGATGTTTCCTATTAACAATTATTATCATAAAACAGATGATGAATTTTTATTATATTCATTACTTTTTAGGTATTGAAAAGAAATATTTATTTTAAGTAGATAGTAATCGATTTCAAAGGTGAAACACGTGGATTAAGAATTCAACCACCATTAATGTTTACATATTCTTATCTCAGGAACCCTGAAATGGAATCTGAATTTTGTTAATCAATAAAAACTTCGTAAAGATTATTTACAACGCACAAAATGTAAATATCTTATTATGGTAAGACAAAATAAGTGTATCGAGCGAACCCAGCATACAGCGCCATCTGTTAGTCAGACCTAAAATTTACTTTTACTACTTAAAACTTGAAGTCTTGAACTCATATGGTACATATAATTATTTATAAAAATTAAGTATATAAATACACGTAACTATTAAGTTTTAACAATGTAAATAAAATAGGCAGTAGAGCATTGAGTAAATATCTTTTATTTAACAAAAAATGTGGATGGTGTTGATTAATTTATACTTTGTAAATTACGATTCCGAAATTACATATGTGATATGACTTTTCATATAAAATAGAAAATCGTAGATGATTAATCGGTCCCTTTGTGCAAAATTTATTATAGGTAGCATATTTAAACTATTTCTAGTTGTAATATAAAAATTTGTAGCTTATATTTACACTGGAACGTTCTGTTCTAATACCTATTAAATATAATCTTCTACGAAATTAGTTAGTATTGCATGAAAAATATACTAAATTTTAGCTAGTCACATTTACATATTTACACAAAAATCGAAAAGGCACTTTAAGATGAAGCATAAAAACGATTACGGAATATTTAAAAACAGAAGGTTGTTGCAGTTCTGTACATTATAAACAAAACAATTTAACTATTGTTCTATTAAACATTTGCAAATCTGTCAACGTAGTATACAATAAACAAACTCTTGTATTTACAAGGAAAATCAACAACGAATTAAGAAAACTACAATATCTATGTTTACATTTTTTTAAGTAAAGCAGCTAATTAATATGTTGTAAAAAGATACAAGTTTATATTATTTTCTGGTATTATTACTAAAAAAACTATTATGATAGGAATTATTAATGGCCATTCTCTAATAATAGAAATACTAAAATTGCACTAATTTCACGTTGCACTAAATTGATCTTTTAGTTATATTGGCTACCTTTAATTAGATTTTATCATTTAAGTTCGATTTTATAAAAGAATTAAGATAGAGTGTTCTGTAAATGCAATTAATTACAAAATACTCGTATTAAATTTCACAGAATGAAATTATTTTTCTTCAAAAATACGCTTTACGTTTGCTCGGTTTTCATTCTATTTGAAATTGAATGCAAAATCATGTAACACGCAAGATAGAAACTACATTTTACTCGGACAGATTCTTCGTAAAGTGATAAATTACTCTTGTCCCGCAGACTCGGGCTTTTACTACTTAAATCAATTAGCTTTATCTAAACACGCTTTTCTATTAAAATTAATCAACTTGCAAGACTAATCTGTCAAGCAATCATACTGCAATTAGTTTAGAAAACATTTTCCGTGCGTTATACAACTTATTCGTACAAGAAAGCTATAATCTCGATTTTGATGTTTAGTATAAATGGTACAAGAATTCATCCTCTTTAACGCGAAGAAACTCCAGACAGCTCGCTCCGCTTTTCCAGGATACCAAGCAGCGAAAACAACATTACACAATACACATCTCCTATATTCCTCTTTCCACCCTCCGAAAAAGAGCGTCTTCAGTCGTAGGTGAACTTGCCGAGCTCCTTCTTAATGGCGGCGATGAGCGGCACGGCGGGGTCCTCGGGCCTGAGCTGCGCGTCGGCGAGGACGCGGGCGACCTCGACCTCGGGCAGCGTGGGCCGGTGGAAGGGCCCGGCGCTGAGGGGCCGCGAGCCCCAGGCGCCCCGCGGCTGCGGGCCCACCGTGCCCGTCTCCGGGATCGTCGGGTCCGGCTCGTTGGGCAGCGGCTGGGAGGTGCGCGGACGATGGCGGCCGTCCGATCCCGGGGAGGTTACTGGGCTGCAAGTCGAACGATCGCTGCGGTAAACGTGAAATTCACGTGAAAGAATCTTGGCGATCTTACCTCGCGTAGGCCGACCTTCCTCGATGATCTGCGAGCACCGTGAATTGGTCTTGAAGGTAACCACCTTGACCGTCCTGGGGATGGAAGATTCGACGCTCGGGTCCAGGCTGATAGTGTGGCTGCTGTTGCTGCTGCTTCGGCTCTCGACTTCCGAAGAGACTGAAGGAATCCTCGAGCAGTTCGTTGAGCCGTCGCCGCGCTCGACCCACCGGCCCATAAGGCGGACGTCCATGTTCCACGTCCGTCTCCGGCGACGCGAGGTTGCCTTGCAATGAGCAACGTCTTTTTAAAGCGACGGTCTACCTACTTCGACGCGTTTCTTTCGATCGCAGAGCGAGGCAAGTCAGAGCTTCAGCTCGAATCATTTTAATTGTTCATGCTTTTTTGCAATTTTCTGCCCTGACTTGGCTTGCTCTTAATGTTACCTTTTTATTCTATAAACTACGAGCTTTGTTTTATTAATAAGTTTGCCAAGTACCTTCTACGGCTCTTTTTCTTTTCAGATCCCATACAATAGGCCCCAAAACGCCGGGGTCCTTGGTAGCGCTTGCCGCTCTTGAGAAGTAGTGATTGCCGTTGTTCTTCGTGTAATCGAAAGTCTTATCTTTCATCTCGGGAGAGTCGGGCTCGAGATCCAAATGTTTTATCTAAAAAATGTTTATTCAAATCAGTTAAATCGATAACTCGACGTGCACTTGTTTAGACACGCTATCGATAATGATATATTTAATGGACTATCGTCGTTAATTTCGAAAATGCTATGAATTTTGCAAACAGCTTTCGTAAATCACAGTCGCAGGGGAAATATAGATCGTTTTGGTTTTGTCCTTAAAATAACTGTAGATCGATAGAATTTGCAAATTCTAATCTCTCAGGTGGAGCTGCTAGGAAGCTTGCCTAATTACATAGTCAAAGATGTCCTAAATGTTTCGAATATTGATAAATGCTAATCATAGAAAATTTTGAGCCCAGTGCACATAAATCAACATAAATTTCGCAATTGGTTCATCCATTCAGTCTGTAGATTCCGTAAGTAAAATCAATATTGCTAAAAGCTCCTCCGACCCGAGTCCAAGACACTCACAATGACAGGCTCCAAAACCTTGGACAGCGGCTCGACGCTCCTCATACTGGGGAACTGCTTGCAGGAGGGCATCGAGAGGTAGGAGTGCGGAGAGCCGGTGGTCTCCGCCGTCGCGGGCCCGAAGCCCTTCTCGAGGGACTCGAGGCTGGCGACGCGGCCGGTCCCGCTGCCGGCGCCCAGGGCAGAGTCCACCGAGTCCGCCGACATGGGCCGATCGATCGCGGTGCTGCCTTGCTGCTGCGTGCGTCTGCTGCCCGGTGCCCTGCTCGGAGAATAGAGCTTAGTTTTCTTCTGATAAGCAAAGGAAAGCGCAAAGGGAGATCTGCCAGAGCAATTGGTTTAATAAGATCTTAAAAAAAAGAACGAAGCGTCCTACCCTCTTCTGCCGATCTCAGCGTACTCCCTGGTGTCCCAAGGCCTCGCCTGCTGCCTCCTTTCGTCCATCGCTTCGTTCTCGCTGGAGACGTCCCTGGCATCGGCCGCCTCGATAGTGTCCTGCGAGCCGGGCGTCCTGGACAGCGTTCCCGGGGTCGTGCGCCGATGTCCGCTGGTCGCTTCCGTCTGCAACAAAGTGCGCACTGCAGCTTCGGCTCGTCGAGACAAAAAGCTCCCGCTTATGCGTAATCGATATGCCGTCGAGACGAGCATGCGATCGCAGCCGAACGAAATACAATGCGGCTCTGTCGTAAAGGAGGATTTCGTGACCGAGGAGTATCGAGGAATTTATGGCGGAAGGCGGCGCAGTAAAGGAGGAGGCCTTCTTTTTTTCGGAGGGGCTGTCCTCGGGCGCTCGGGGGAGATGATTGGTTTGGAAAGGCTCGCGATGGATACTGGCTGGTGCTGCGTTCCACCGGAAGTTTAGGGGTGAATCGCTGATTGGAGGGTTTTACATTATTCGTGGTATCCTTTTTATGATTCTTTGATTTCGTTATATTTAAGATTATTTAATTGGCATGTTCAATGAAGCTATTAGAATTTCGATATTATTTTCTTTAATTTATGACAATAAATGAATATGTCGCCATTCAAATTCATTGAAACCAATGTTTGTTAATCTGTAATTTTTTACAGGTTTGATAACTGCAATAAGATATAACCTCCCATAGCGATATTATCATTATACTACCAGGGCAACTATTCCGGTAAGTACACTCTTACCTATTCGGACTAATTGATTATTCATCAAAAGATATTTTCCCGTTCACCCCATCCCACGAATCCAGATTCTAAAAAAAAAAAAAAAACACGACTCGTCGTTGCAAAAAAAGCCCCTCGAAAAAGAGTCTGCCAGCTAATCGTCTCAAGCAGCTTGATTCCCGTCACGCACTCGGCCGGTCCGACGTACCTCGGCTCCGCTGTCGCGCGACGTGTGCACGCCAAGGCACGTGTGTGTTGCGCGATGCACTCGAGCGTAATTGATGTTGCGCGCCGGGCCCGAGCACGATCGAGCTTGCTTGCGGAACTTGGCGTACACGCGTGCGAGCGGGTCTCCGCGCTTCCCTGGTTTTACGGTGCAAAGAGCCAAGAGGAGGCAGGGAATTTTTTTTTTAATTTTGAAGGGTATCGCCGGAAAATAATTATTGATAAATATATCGAGAGGGTGCTCGAGTAAATTGGCGGGTCTCGAGTACACGAAAAGTTCTTTAACAGAGTTGTTACTCTAACGAGGGGCAGACAGGATTTTAAATTTGTGCTTTGCATGATCTTTCGCCATCATAATTAGAAAATTAATCCGTACGTATAGCTATATAGGAAAGTTATCGACTCCTGCAATAATAGGGTTGAACGATCTTGCAAGACTAAACCTCCTTCCGTGCTTTAAGTAATTATCCGAACTAAGAACTCCCTTGACAAATCCGTCACATTGCTTTCATTCTCATCCAATAAATGTCAATTTAAACGAAACAAATAAAATTTCCTTTAAAATTTCTACATAAAACCAGATTTGTTTAATAAAAAAAAGGAAGCTGGCAAAGGCCAAGATCGAAGATCTCTTACCCTCCCCTCGGTCTCGTCGGTGTAGGCGGTATTGTCGATGCCCGGCGTCGTCGGCGCGTACTCCTCGTCCTTGCCGAGGACGCCCCTGCGCTCGAGTCCCGGCGGCGCGACGACGGCGCTCTGGGCCCGCTTCCGCTTGGTGATGACGAGCAGCGCCAGGACGACTATCGCCAGCAGGAGGAATCCAGCGCTCGCCGCCCCGATCAGCAGCCAGGCGTCGCGCTTCCGCGACAGCGCTAGAGGACGAGATTCTTTTAGATAGGCTGCAAGCACAACAACCTACGGATACAGATCGCTCCTCGGAATTCGGCCGTCTCTCTCTCTCTCTCTGGGTGTGGCGAGAGGATGCGTTTCGACATGACAGGTTTAGAGATGATGAGGGAGTTTTTTTTCAGAGTATTGACGATGAGCTTTTGTGAGGTTTATGAAGAAAGTTGAGATATGATGTGCGTTGAGAGAGGTTGTTGAATTAAAGAAGTTTTGTTTTGGAAGAGAAAAAGATTAGTATAAAAGTTGGATAAAAAAATTTTGTTTTTTTCCAGGTCTTTAGTTGAGTGGTAAAAAAAGACTCAATGTATTCCCTTGCAATTGAAGTCGTTAAATTTCTGAATATTAATGAAATATTTTCTTTGATTTAGAAAAGAAGTGAATTGCGATATTCACGAAGAAGTATTCGCTTAATAAAACTTTCATTGTCAACAAATGTCAAAGCTTTTATATAGTAGAAACGTATCGAAGACCGAAAATCTATTCCAACAATTCCAGCAAAATTCAGCAAAATCACTAAAGGCCCAGCATGATCTATTCTAAAAGTCAAAAAGAAACTCAAATCTCACTCACGTTCGCTCTGAATAATGACCGGAGCCCCAAGCTCCAAAGCGACCTCCTGCGCAGACAGCAGCGCCATATCCTTGGCGGCCGTCTCCGCCGGCACGGGCTTCCCCCCCAGGTGGACGGTGTAAATCAGCCTGGTGGCTCCGCCCTCGATCAGCGACATGTTCTGCATGCGCACCTGGACGAGGCCGACGTCGATGTCGGCCTCGCGCAGCTGGGCCTTGTTGGCGGTGTCGTTTCCGCGCGGCGCGGCGGCCGTCGCCGCCTCCTCTATGCTGATGGGCTTGAGCGCGAGCTCCTCGAATTCCTCGCTCTCCAGGATCGGCAGGGTGCGCTTGCTCTTGGCGATGCGCACCGCGCGCATCCGGAGGAGGGAGATCGGCGGAGGTGCGCGGACGACTGGCGAGGGGCTGCTCAGGGAGGTCTCGTTGGGAAGAGAGGCTTCGTCCGCTGCTGATTCTGGTAGCGACTGTGGGGAAGAAAGAATTTATTAATGTGATGTGGAACGGAAATTTTGATTTTCGTATTGTACTTACTGTGGTTTGGTTGTCCATGATGATTTGGCGCTTAGGGTAACTTTTTCGAGTACGAATTTCCGGTCCTATGAGACCCAAGTGTCTCTGCTGCTGTCTAGTAAAAGCAGCTTTGTAGAGTCTGGCCAAGCGAAGCTCGACCTTTGGAGGAACGTTTTCTCCTGCCTTCAGTACCGTCAATAGCCAGTACCTGTACACCCGAGAAAAACCTTGATTAATTTCTACCGTTGTACCGCTTAATTAACGCAGGTGAAAAAGTGTGTAATTTTTCTTATGCACCGGGAGAATCGAGCACGCGCTGTTTCGCTGCTTTACCTCGGGCCAGGGTCTTCTCCGACGAGTACGCCAATGTTCTGGTCCACGTCTTCCAGCAGGGTGGGAGTGGGTTCGATGCAGGAGGCGCAGTCTAGGGGCTTGCGGCTGGGATCTCCGTCCAACTCTCCGCCTGGACGGCTCGGCTCCTCGGGAATGTAGACCGTCGCCGTGTGGTGAATCGTCCGCGTCTCGTAGAGCGTGAGCGTCTGGTCCGGATCTACCCATGACGGCGCGTCCTCGACGCCCGTCCAGAAGAAATCCTGCAGGTGCACCCGTCGCCCTGGCAAGTGCTCGATCAGCACGATCTCGTCCTCTGAAAGGAGATTTTATTAGAATTTCCTGAGCTCTTTTGTTGGGAATGAGAGGTTCTTGCTGACAGAATAAGTTTTGTGGACGACCTTGGACGTAAGCCTTGTATTTATTCGTAACAAAATGACACGTATCAGTATTTAGTGAACTTGGATGAAAAATTAACGCGCATCGATTGTGTACAATGTGGAGGAACTATGATACATTGTGTCTAAGATTAGGTATTGAATTTAGAAGACCCTGTAAATAAAGAGTTCAATGTAAGCGTTAATAAGTAACTGCAGCCTCAAGTGTCGTTATACTGCAATTATTATTAGCGTATAATTTGTATCAAGTATTTTACCATGAAATGAGTTTATTTGAAGGAGTTGTTAAACTACAAGGTTCTGGATTATTGCCAAAACAAATTATTGCAATTTAATATTGGAACAATTGAGAAGGTTTAAAAATTATTAAAAATTATTTAATTAATTATTCAAACTGACCCACATATGTACCTATCAAACAGCGTCACTTGTCAAGCTCCTCTGTTTATTTCCGCAATCGATACGCGCGTTAAAATCCCAATACCATTAACACACTTTCGCACTAAAAAAACCTCATTCCACAAAAGACATTCCGGCGTATCGGCACCTCCAATTGTCCGCGCCGCAACAACGGCCTTCCCTCCCAACGAGGGCTGCTTCGGCGTGAAAAATCGCCTTGAAACGGGGTCGCTCGCGTACTCGCGCGAAGCGTAATCCAAGCTGCGCTTTTATCGCGGGTTCAACGACCCGCCCCCGCAGAAATGAAAAGGCGAGTGCGCTGCAGTCGACAGTATCGCGAGAGAGAGGACACACAGCGTCGGAATCGATTCGGCAGGAGCGCGAGGATCGACTGCCGATCACGCGATCACGTGACCCGGGGTCATCAAATTTGCATCGATGACTGCGGCGGAGTCGCGATCGCGCGCGGCTGTTACGATTTCATTAGGGAGCTCCGCCGCGGAGTATTACTTTTCAGTGATAATTGAATTTTTAGGTTGCATCGGTGAGGATTGCGGGGAAGAAGGAGCTTATTTTAAGAATGAAATTCGTTTGAAAAAGTAATCTTTTGGACGACTATAAACTAAAATAGTCTTCCAATTGTCTTTTCCTGCTGAATCAGATTTTCCTGCAAATTTTAAAATACGCTTTTTAAAGCTTTCTGCTTTTTGTTTTTAATTTCTTGGACAATTAAAAACAAATTTTAGATATTTATCAACCCGAGAGATACAACAGCAGACATTTGCTCGAAAAGCAATTAGCGCGTCATTCGTCGGCGTCCAGAAAAAAGAGAAACGGCTCCAGCCACCGCGAGCATTGTCAGCGTAACGGTGCATAAATCTCTTCCCTCGTGGCTTTGTTTACGTCACGCGATAACGTGACTGGGAATCGTGAAATTTGCATCGCTGACCGAACCGATCGCGAGAGGATATTTCCTGCCGAATGGGATCCCTTTACAGGAGGCTCGGCGTCACATCAAAACAAAGCGACGAGGCAAACAATGCCGGCGTGAGTCAACGCTTTTTGTTCCTCCATGCCATTTTAGAGTTTTTATGAGCGAAACATCTCGCGTTCGTACGTGAATTTTGATAAAATTTCCAAAAAATTATTCTGCAAAAATATTAAACCGGAATTTTTTAACCGACAGCAGCAGTACCAATAAATAATTGTCAAGCACAATTCGAAACAAAACAAAGCAGCTCGAAACGAGAAAAGGAAGAAAAAAAAGGAAGGAAGGCGAAACGACAATCAGAAGCGAAGTGGCACCGCCAGGTGAAGCCGCGAAAAATTCCGACATGCGATGTCGCGCGACTTAATATTAGTTTCCCCGCGGGGGATGAAGAATGGCCCAAAGTTTCTTCACCCTCCGTTCTTCGAAAGCGTTTAAGAGGATCCCTCGATGAGCGGGACATATACCACGACGCGCGCTGCGTGTCTGTCGCGTCTGTCGTGTCTGGTCGCACGTAATGCTCCGCTTTTGTCGTTGAACTCTCGCCGAAGTTTTCTGGCTGAGAAGTTGGATTGCTCTTCTCGAGTCTCGAGGAAGTTGTTGAAATTCTTTCGTCGATTGAAAGCAAGTTCAAGAACAGACTTTTTGCAAATTTACATACGAAAAGTCTCTCTTCATTGCATTTTCGAGAAGATCGTTATGTGTTTTAAGACACATATTAAAATTAGGTCAATTTTCCAGCAACGAGAATCCCCATGAAACAAAAAATGCCATGATCGCGCATTGTACAAAACGCGTTACATCACGAAAGCATCATCGGTCGAAGGTCAGTCCGATCCCGGGAACTGAAGACCCCATTACACTACTCCCGATTCGAGCTGCGCCACAGATTTTTTTCGTGCTTGTATAAGGGCCGACCCGATTCCACGGTCTGCTTGGCCCGACTTCCGCTCGGCTCCGGAAGCAGAATCGCGGAAGTTCCAGCGCTGCGAGTCGCCCGCCTGCTAAACGAGAATCTCGGCGTACGCGGAAAAGTCGTTTAAGGGCCGGCGCCGAGCGCCGATGCCCGAGAGTAATCAGAGAGTCGGGATAGGTTGCTGGTTTTACGGCTGCTTTTGCGAGCGAGGTGAAGGGCGTTTATGCTGATTTTCTTCGAGGAGGTGAAATATTCTTTTGCCTTTGTTTAACGGAGGTTGCCTGCGAGAAGTTCAACTGTGATTGGCTTGCCTTGACTTTGTTGAAATTCATAATCAATTTTTTACGAAACTTACTTATTGTATGATTATGTACGTCCGTCGAATCTCGTTTGTTTAGCAACAATTTTCACGTAATTCAGAGCTTTTTATTTCATGATGTATTAAATTAATTTGATGTTTAAAGCAAGATTAGCAACATTTCGCTGACTTCTTTCTTTACATGTTCGAAAAAAAAATCCGCTCAAAAATCTATTAACTTTCCAATTATTGAATAGGTAAATTTTCAACCAATGCAATTAATAATCAATGCAGTCGTTTTTAAAAGTTTGTTCGATCTACAAAGTCAATAAACGCGTAAAACTAGCATAGTTCAATTTAAATTCTCGAAATAATTGTAGATTATTAGAGCAAGGTTAAAATACATTCGCGATTCTTTGTTCGCAAGCGATCAATTTGATGAAAAAGACTTTCGGGCGTGGCTCCGTGTTTGCGAAGTTAACAAGTCTATTATAAGACGCAAAAAATGTATGCTGTACCGAACTTACATATTTTGTAAATTTAAAGATATGCATTTCATTTGAACTACAGTTTATTAGAAACCTCTAACTAGATTCTACATCTTTTAAATAGTTGGTGTCGTAATTTCCTAGAAATAGTTAGAAAAGTAGAATTGATTGGTAAAGTAGAAAAACAAACCTATGTCCTTACATTGCGTCATTTATAAATATAGTTTTGTGATGTTATTACTCGATTTCCAAAATACTAAATACTAAACTATTATTGTAAATATACAATAATTAAATACAATACAATGTTTATTAAAAGTACAGAAAAAAAATTACAAAAATCAGTAGCATTGAACTCTTAGCATTTGCGTGATTTATTTGTTAAAACTCTGCGCATCAATCGTAAAAAAAACTGATACAATAATATATATATATATATATAAAATGCGGATGTACAATATAAAATGCGGAACACCGTAGCACTTAAAGTATTTTTAGCACGCAATGCAAGTGTTAAATCGATAGAAAAGTGAGTTCCTATGGTAAATGTCTCGAGTTACTTTTGATAGCGTTAGACCCCTTGTAATCTCACTATTTAATCGCAATTGCACAAACATTGTCTACCGGTATTCCGGAACTTACTTAAATACTTTTTGGAGTTTCACCCTTCTCGTATTTAATTTCAAATTCCGCATACATTTGAAACATTCAATTTAGTTAATTATTATACTTAAGTTTCAGAGGCAGCTTAATTTTCGTAAAAAAACATATCACACATTTTTTAATCATTTTAATTTATCTGCATTTATATTACGTAATTGTAGATTTAAAAAACATTCAACAAAATTGCAATTCAATACTCATTTTAATTAAAATAAAAAATTGCAAATTTTGACAGCGTTTTAAAAACAAATTGGACAGACAATAGAGACTAAACGTTCAATTTAAAAAACTCATAAAATTACAGTTCCAACGACGAAGCAGCCGAGCTAAAACGCAAAACCCAATTACTCCGTTGCGGAAAATAACAGCTCGTCCACAAAGAAGCAACATTCTCGCCGACAATACCGTAGCTTTTCCCTCGGCAAGCCGCAATTGCGCCCTAAATCAATCCGAAGCCAGCTTGCGCGCACGCATCGCCGCAATTGTGTCATATCCTTGTTTGGCGGCACGTGCTCGACTATATACCTGACGCCCTTACCCCGCGGTAAGATCAAGTGCAGTGCCAGTACGTATAGGAATCGTGCGTCCGCCTAATTGAGCGGCTTCTGCATGGAGGGTGAGGAAGGCGGGGTATTGATCGCGCCTCAACTTCCCAACTTATCGGGATGCGATCCAAGTGTTTCGATTTTTTTTTTCGGGGTTCAATGTCTAGGACTTGTGGGACGGCTGATAGGGTTGAAGCTTGTTAGGGAGTTTCTAATTTCAGTCACATGGAGGGTGCCGATTTGGAAACTAGAAAAAGTATATAGCAATCCATGATGCTGACGCTTTCCTTCAAGTAATATTTCGTCAAAGGTAAGTTGTACCTCTAATACTGAAAAGTTACCAGTACAAAAAAGCCAGTTTAATTTTCCGAAAGCACCAACGTCCTGAACCCACTCGGCACTTGTCCCCAAGAGCAGCGCCGAATCCCTCCGCAAAGCCTCGCGCTCGACGCACCGCTAAGCTCGTGACTCAGTGAGAGCCGGCCTCGCGATGACGATCCGCGCGGCGCTATAAACGCGCGCGATCGAAGATGAAAATAAGCCAGGGCGAGGCTCGCGCGCGCTCCTCCGAAGCCCGCCCGCATGCAGGTGCCACGCCGCGCGCGCGGCCGCAGGTTCACTGCACTCTCGTTACTAGGAAAGAATAGACAAGTGTCAACCCCCGCGGGCGCGAAGCATGACTTTTACCGGCGCACAGCTGGGCCCCGATTAATGAGTTTGGCGGCGGGAAGGGCTGAATGGAGGAGGGTTATCGATCTTGCTTACTGAGACTTTGATGCGTGCTTTTTTTATTGGCGCGTACAATTTTATGCTCGACCGTAAATTGAGTGGAGAATGTCGGCACGATGAATTCACATTTAGCAAACGAAATTGTAAATTAAGACACGGAGGCTTAGAGTTTATAATTTAATTTTTACGTTTCATCGGCGTCTAAAGTTTTTTCTGATTTTCAGGAACTACGATTTGTAACAATTTGTGAAGAATTTAAAAAGCGTGGAATTGCTTCAAACAGTTTTCAGCATTTGTGTAACGATTTTTAGATTAGGAATCGTCCTGACGTTATTAAATGGTTTATTTAACCTCAACAAGGTTACCTTTTATCACCTTAAAGAGCTAATAGTATTATATTTTTACATCAAACCAGAAAAATTTTTCATATCAATAAAAAAGAATCGAAGTGACTTAAATTTTAATACCTAATTCTGCATGAAAACCGGCGATTCCTGCTGACCTATTAAACCACCTGCGCCGCATTAGTTTCACCCTGAGAAGCTATCTCTACTTATAATGAAGCACCCTGCGTCCCCTAACCAAAACCAAAGCCACGGCATCGTGCCTCGAAACCCCCGGAAACTATAGCTCGGCCCGCAAGCATCGCTCCCCGTCGACGAGCGGGGCGTCCGAAAGAGTGTGTAAAGCTACCGGCTTACCTGCACCAGGGGGCAAGGCAGCCCAGCCGCTCTGTCCGACGGCCAGCAGGAGGAGCAGCACGGCGTTAACGATCGCGGCGGACAGCAGTGGAATCGGGGCGACGCGGGCCGCGACAGCCCGGGGCATCGCGAGGCGCCGCGCGCTCTGGCGAGACTGACGACTCGCCGACTACCTGCCTCCCACACGTGCGATTCTAAGCCCGAACCCCCCCGCGAGCCCTGTGAACCGGCGCATGCGCCACCAGCCGCCGAGTTTTCACGTGCTGCTGAGTAGCGCGACGAGCTTGGGGGGTGTACTGCGTTTTCATTTGAATAAGCTACTTTTTGGATCGTCTTTGCAATCGCCTGTTTTTGCGTCATGAATTCTATGAAAAATGTATTGTCTATTGAGTAAAATACTACTCTTTTTTGCTAATTTTATTATAGCCTCTATAAAGGTTTTCTAATTAATGAATTTATAAATTAAATTAAATAAAAACTAGACATTTTCATTTTCCCGAGCAAGTATAAACAGCACTAGAGTTTATTCAATCTGTTTAATGTCACTGTAATAAAACGTCTGAAGAAAATCGATGCATCCATCAAAGCCCGTCATGTAGACAGTGCATCCTAAGGGGTGAATACTTAAATAAACGTGCGTGCATCTCGGTGCATCATTAAAAGGACAGGAGTTGACGTAAGGGTTGAAGTAAAAGGAAGTAGACAAAAGTATTTTTATCATTCATAGTATATTCTTTTAATCGTTATCATACGGAACCATTACTCACAAAGCAAGTTGTGTATTTAAATTTTCTGAATACGAAATCATTATCATTATTATTGTAATATTTGTTTCGTTACAGAGCACTTTTTACGCTACACGATAATAATAATAGTAATAATGTAAATAATAATAACGTAATAATAAAAATAATAATAGTAAAAATTAAAATTATTAGAATAGCAATTGTAGTAATAATAATAATACATAATGTAACATTAATAATACATCGGTATAGTGTGGACGCGCCTCGTCCGTTTACGATTCGGTCGAAGAATCATTAATTTTATTGAAAATATAAACAAGACAATAAAACGGAACATGATTTTCACGTAAGGCACGTGCATCACCGAAATTTTTCGCAAATTACAATAAATTGTTTTGCACTCGAGGCCACAGTGTACTTTTTTCTCTCCTACGAATTAAAACACACGCGCTAAGCAAATATTTTCCTTTTTTTCATATACACGTCAATTTTACGTACTCGAGAGTTTCATTTTTTCATTTATATAATATTTATACTGTAGTTTCGTAAACATACGGTCTCGTTAAGGATCATGATGTCGTATGTACAAATAAAAGATAAAAGACATGATTTTTTATATGTACAAGCTATTTTGCAGTTATTTTTATAATTAGATTTCCCTTGTCTTATGCTTCCCATCCCTCCCGCCCCATTTCTATATAATATGAAAATCAGCGCCCTCGAGAAGATGTGGATCAGCCGAGGACGCAAGGCGAATTTCGACATCGCTATTTATGTATAATCTATGCGGAAAAACGATTTCCTCAAATTCCACTATTTATATATATAATTTTAACTCAAGTGCCACAAGTATCAAAAGATTAACGTTATAGACATGCAAATCTAAAGTGTAGGAAATTTACGATTTCTTGCTTTAAACGTTTCGATACCTTTAACACTTGCGTTAACATTAACGTCGATGCTTTCGATAGAAATCGATACTTTACAAAGGCACTTACAAGATACTTAGTTTTTCTAAGTCAATTTTTTGAGACTGATTCAATTATCTTTACTTAATGTAAATACAAAAGAATCAGTCTCACAAAAACGTACTTTGTTGCAGTACATCGAATGATCGTAATGGATCATCTTTTAAAAAGGCAGACCAGCTGCTCGGTGGGCTTTTCAGCCTACATTATGGTTTCTTTCTCTTCTTATGATATTCATTAAAAAATGAAATACCATATGACATCGTCGAACTCTAAATTTAACTTGGCTTTTAGAATTCCGATTTTTTGTGTACTTCAGTCATGCATGGCACCTGCATTTTTTTACAAAATTATAAGACTTTAAAAACAATATTTATTCATTCAAGATTACTTGTGTTATGTAATCTTAAATTGGCATGTCTTTTTTTAATAAATTTTTCAATCTTGATTGCATAAAGATCAACAATAGAATACTTAATTTTAAACATTTTAAAAAATTAGTCTTGATTGCGTATTTGTATTTACAAAGATGTGCCGATTAATAATAGAGTCTCGTTTTATGAAGAGTCTTTATTATATACTTTTCGCGTACTTCGGTCGCGAAATTGAAGTAGAAACGTAATTAGCGAGGATACCTTCCCTTGTGTCTAAGACATTTTTCTTTCCTACCTACAGATGCTTTTTCGCATTAATAGAGTATATTAATTTAAAAGAGAAAACGAATAGTATAACTCCGGAATTTAAAATAAAGAAAACTATTGTATTGAAAAATATTGTCTTATTTCCAGAGTATCTTTTTTCTTTAGTGTAATTTATGCAAAATTAGACGAAACTTTTGAAAATTTATCAAAATTTATAAATAGTAAAAGTTTCTCATCAAAAAGCAGATATTAATTACTTTTTCATTTTACCAAATTCATATTCAACAATTTTAATTGAAAACTTTTTTGGTAGAATTACAATCGCAATAATTCTACGAACATTATTTTTAAAATAAACATTTGAAAAACTGATTATCAATAATTGAACCTGAGTGTAATTTTTAATCGATACTTATACTAAAATTTTCTATAAATCTAAAAATTTATAAGGAATCAATATAACGGCCGAAATTAAAGATTAATATTAAAAATTGAAAAACAGTTCGTACTCGAAAACCGAAAGGAACATTATTCTCTTAGTTTTTAGAAAAATCTGCGGCATCGCTTAGGCCACTGCATTATCTCCATTTCGTACATTCCTTCGATCCTTTCCTAACAACATTTGTTTCTAGTACAGAATCATTTCTTCTTAATGACGAGAAAACCTGAACAACAACAAAGTTTTCTCCTCAGACCTCGACGCCAAGTACTCTGTCGATGACATACTCGTATCTCTTCGGTTCTCCATCTTCTTCTTCTCCGGTCGTGGTTTTCTTCTCGTTGCTGTTGGGAATCGCTTCGTTCTCCGCTGGATCTACCAGCACTTTGCTGTTTCTGTCGACGACCGTTGCCGTCGCCGTGTTGGCAGTGGAGGAGGAAGAAGCAACCTCAACAATCGATGGAGCTGGAGGTCCACTCGACTTTCGACTGGCATGGTTGTGTGCCGCAGAACCGCTGCTCTTGCTGCTCGAACTTGTGCGGCAAGGCTCAGATGCGTACCTTCGGTGGTCATGAGTGGGGGCTGCTGCTGCGGCTTCTTCGGTTACTTCATCAGGTGGAAGGATTGGTATATTTAGATTTGCCCGTGTGAAAAAGGCCATCTTTTCTCTGTAATTCAAAGAAATACTCAGTTAATAACAGAATTCACAAGCAAACTAATTTATTTTTCTATAAAGAATTTGATTTGAATTCTAAATGAAAGCAGCAAAATACTCACTTGAACGAAATGATGTCGGGTTTGCCCTTGCCAGCTTTAGTCTTCCTCAGCTTATAAATCTCCTTGCTAGTCTTTCTGAGCATCTTATCAACCTTCTTGTCCTCGGGAGTCTTTCCGTTCTTTCCGCTCTCGGCCTGCTGCATGAGTACTTGGAACTTGTCATCCTCTAGCAACCAGCTGGCGATCTCGACATCGCCCTTCTCGCGGGCCTGCTCGAGCCTCTGCTTGAGCTCGCGCAACCTGTCCAGCTCGTCGTGGAGGTTGCTGAGTCGCGCGTGCTGCGCCTGCAGGTCCAGCTCGAGATCCAGCGAGGTGCGTGCTGTCACCGGGAAGTGCGACGACTTGGACTTGGATGTCGTTGAGGGCGATTTGCAGCTCAATGCTGATGAAGGTCGTCGCCAGCGCAGCGATCGTCGCTCTACTGAATTACGTTGGAACGGACCGCCACGCCGGTAGAGAGGCATGCTACTGTCGCTATCGCTTCGGTTTAACTGTTGGAGGAAGGATTTCATTAGAAATGGACAAATTTTAGGAAATTAGGTACATTTATTAAAGTATAAACACTTACTCGACAGATGTAATGGTTTCGGCTGACTGCTGCACTAGGTGAGAAAGTCTGACTCCTTTTGATTACGATGGAGTTTTTGTCGTCATGGACTGCACCAGGTACTACTCCTGCGGCGGATAGTTTCCTCTGCTTTCCTTGCTCCGGAATGAAAACGCATTCCGTGTTGGTTTCTTTGTCTGAAGTTTGATTTGCTGCTACTATCGGTGCTGCTTGCGTTGCTGCCGCAGCCGCTGCTGCTGCTTCTTCGGCTAATTCTTCATCTTCCTCCTAAAATTATAATAAAATTGATGATTAAAGGGCGTTGAGATTAATTTTAATTTTCATGTATTTGTTTTTGTAACTGAATGACACCAACCTCATGTTCGAGCACGTCCTCGAGCACACTCTCCTCCATCATGAATTCTACCGAGGACATGAGGATGCCCTCCTCGTCGCTGTCCTCGCTATCACCGCTGCCGCTATCACTGTCCCCGTCCTCCTCCTCCTCTTCCTCAGGACTCTTCAAGCAATTGGCGAGCTCCTCGAGCCTGAGGGAAACGGCGGTCTGGAGCTCGTCACAGCCCTGGTTGCGCGTGAGCGTCGACGTCTGCGAGCTGATGATGGTGCTCTCGTCGCTGCTCTCTTCCTTGGCGTTCTGGGCGCTGCTGCTCTGCGTGCTGCGGTACATCGAAATGTCGGACTCTTGCTTGTCGTGTCGACTGCCGCCCGCGGCGGTCGCCAGCTGCTGTGACGAGGCGGACAGAGATTGAGAGGACCGCGAGGCCGCGCTCTCGGACGAGCTCGACGGCTGCATGAACCGGTACGACAGGATGTTGTACCACTTCACGCTCGAACTGTCCGGATTGAAGTCTGCCAGTGAGACTTGGGCTGAACCCTGCAACGAGAAAAAGAAATTATCAAAATTTATACTGGAACTTGCTTATTAACAATAAAGACTTTAATGAAAAGACCATAATTATTATTATTAATGACTTTTGTTTGCAAAAATCAAAGTATCGATTCTAGTCTATTATTTCATTAGGAGTAATGATGGAATTGGCAGAAAATCAAAATCTAAACTTGAATAAAATTCTGCAAAGTTTTTGAAACTTATCGATTACAAAAGTTAAACTTACCAAGCACTCCTCAGACTCGCCGTTCGTGCACCAGACGTTGACTTGCAACGTCTTGGTATATAGCTTATTGAGCGGCACGGTAATGGGGAATGTTTCGCCGAAGGTGGGTTTGCGTAAATCCAACACCGGTTTCGTACAGCACACGAAATTTACTGGCGGCTGCATCGGTAGCAGAGCAGCTTTTATATACCTATAAAAAGGAAAATTAAAAAATTAATTATACAGTTATAAACCACATCTTAAACTACTCTCATTCCAAGCTTTTAACAATTTTGCTCTCAATTAACGAGTAATGACCCAAATAACGTAACGACGCAAATTGCATCAGTGATCACGATGGAACTCTTCGGATGAATCATTTTCTCAAATTTCACAATTACGATCGGTAATCTATGGGAAATCCGAGGTCCGCGAGAGAGTGAGAATCGATAAAAGCAGCTGCGGCTTCGCGGGCCTCTGATTATTATTCGCCGACGTTGCCGCGACGCGCAACGGGTAAATCGATACGCTCTAGATTACGCTACTTACACTTGCATGCTGTCGGGAATGAAGAGGGCGGCGAGGTTCCTTGCACGCTCGATTCCGATGTGAAGAAGCCCGTCGCTTACCGAGTACCTAAGGGAACGCAAACAAAAATTCTCATTAAATATCGAAGCCAATCAGTGCTATTCCTGCAGTTCTTTCTTCAACAATATCAAAGGTTAATTTAAACTATTTACGGTATCAACTCATACGACTATAAGAACTCGCCGGGTAAAGTTAGCTGCGATCAATATTGCCTCTTACCTAAGTTTGATCTGAACCTGGGCGGTCTCGAGATTGACGTCCCCAGCCGTGAGGGGGTCAGCTCCGAGTACACCGGAGAACCTCCTCCTGTTCGAGGCCTCGAAAACGCCCGAGTCCCCGGCGACGCTCTCGTCGGACACGGCCGCTGACACGGATCGCGTGTTCGTGCCCGACGAGCTCGCCCGCGAACGTATGCCCATCGGTGGTGGCGTCTCGCTTATCGGCGACAGTGGCGGCTCTTGTGTCATTCCTGCAAAAGAAAGAGGGAACCTTTACCAACGCATTCGGTGGAGAAGAACTTGTGTGCAATCGGAAAACAATTTTTAAAGCAGAGAGCGTTGCAACAACGAAATTTAATAGCATTTATTAAAAATTTAAATGAATGACAAAGAACGGAACATACCAGTAAGAGCCGGCCTGCCAAGGCCGCTGCCTTGCGACATGTTGCACGATTGCAGATCCATAGGTGGCTGTGGACTGAGTTTGGGTTGTTGTTGCTGTTGATGCTGCTGTTGCTGGTGGTGGTGATGATGGTGATGATGATGGTGATTGTGCTCGGCAGTTGTACAGTGTTGCTCTTGAATAGTCTGTTGGCTTAGCCGCAATTCAGCAAGCTTGTCCTCCAGCTGAGTCCTGTCCAGGTGCGATGACGTCGATGACGACAGTAATCGCTGCTGTTGTCTTCGCTGGAGCTCGATTTGCTCGTAGGCTGGTGGAGGACCAACCTGAAATATTTTAACAAACACGATTGTAATGAATGATTTTCTTTAAAGCTAGGTTAAATTAAGGTGAATAATAGTGGCAACGTACCGGCGCGTTTTCATAGAGAGGCGAGACGGGCGGCGACACGCTCGACAAGCTGGACCTGGGCGACAGGCTGGGCTGGGAGCGGCCCGGCGAGGGGGTGCCGAGATTGTTGGCGGTGGAGATGGTCGCGGCCACGGCGCTCGGCTGCTCGCTGCCCTTGTTCAGCAGCCTCTCGACGCGCCGGTGCAGGTCGACCATGTCGACGGGCCTCTCCTGCTGCGTCGTGCCCATGCACTGGGGCCCGCCGTAGATGTCGGTGAAGCTCAGGCCCGAGCTGAGGGAGCCCTTGCTGCTGGTCGTGCTGAGGCTGCCCAGGGATGAGCTGCTGCTCACCGAGAGCGTGCTCGCGGAGAGGCTCTTCAGCTGGCCCTCGAGCATCGCCATCGACCTAAGCGCGTCCCTGAGCTGCTGGAGCAGCAGCTGCTTCTCCTCGTGGAGTCGGACGCGATCGGTGATGGTCTTGTTCGAGAGCTCGAACGCGTTGTTAAGATCCTGCTCGAGCCTGCGAATCTCGCGTCGGATCCTCTGCATGTCCTCCTGCGTCCGCGTGTGCGGAGTTATGCTGCGCAGCTCACGCAGCAGCTGCTCCTTCTCCTGGAAGAGGAGCAGCTTGTCCTTGTCGCTCTCCGTCTGTCCGGGTATGACCTTCTCCTCGAGATCGGCGAGCTGCTGCTGAATCTGCTGGATCCTCTTCCTGGCCTCGTCGTACTGCAGCCTCATTCTGGCCATCTCGGCGAGCCTCGTGCCGATGGGAACGAGCTCCCCGGAGAGGTCGGTCTGGGAGGCGGTGCTGAGCTTCTCCTGGGGCAGGCTCAGGGTGCTGGCCTCGGGACTGCCCTCGCAGAGCTGCAGCCTCGTGAGCTCGTCCTTGAGCTGGGCGAGCGACTGCATCAGCTCCGCCTTCTCCTTCTCCCCGGAGCTCAGGCTCTTCTGGATGTTGCGCAGCTCCGTCATTATCGCCTGCGCCTCCGTTATGTTGTAGCAGCCCGCGTGGTGGGTTGACAGCTTTTGCTCCACGCTGAAAATTTCGGGGGGAGATTCGTTACTTGCTCCTTAGACGGCGAAATTCTGATTTTATTAGCTTAAAATAGCCATCTCTTTCTTTATTCAATGCGACACCAATTTTCTGGGTCGTTCAAACGGAGCAGTAAAATCAATCAATTCATAAAACTTGACTGGAAATCGTTTAAAAAAAAATACCGAAATCATAAAGCTAAAGGTAAAAAATTCATAATTCCGCGAGAGAAAGAATGCGCAGCAGCTGGGCTCTGGATTTCCGAGGGAGCCTCGCCGGCAACAATGCGTATGCCGTCGTCGTACTTTCACATCGTGCTCCCGAAAGAGCGGAGAGGGAGAGGAGGAGGCACTCACCTGGCCAAGGTGTCGACGCCGCGCTGCGTGCAGTTCATCTCCGCGCGAATCTGCTCCAGTTCGCGCTTCAGCCGCGAGACCCGCTTCCTGGCCAGCGCCACGTCGCACTTCAGCAGATCCGGATCGTATTTCGTGCTCAGCGAGCTCGAGCTCGAACACACTGAAATTCAGAATTAAGTTTGTTGTAGCTTGGCTTTTGCCGGGGTTTCCATTGCTTCGGTGCGCTCGGACATTTTTGATTAAAGGCGCAACGATTTTGTTTGCTATTTATATAACGGTGGTAAAGTTTGAGATTAACAGATTTATCTTGTCTAAAGAAATCGTCAATTTTAATGTTGATAATAAATATTGATAGAGTAAATTGCTTGACCTTATTATTGGGCTTTAATAAATCACTAAAATTTCAAAACCTGTATTTATAAAATAAAACTTCTTTTTTTTTGCTTCTTGATAATCATTTTTCTAGATTAAACGGCAGCTTGAAAAAATTCTCACACTGTTAATCGAAATTAGCCCGTAAATTATCTGATATTTGAAAGCTTATTTTCGCGTTTGCCCGGCAATCCTGTCAAGAGGCCTCTTTTCAGAATCCGAGAGAAAATCCAGCCGATTCTCACGCGATCGGGCGATATAAAGAGCGCTATCTAATTTATACGGACAGGCCGAGGAGGATGAATAATCGACGCGCCCTTAATCTGCGCGCAAAAGGTCCGCCGCGAGAAGAGGAGGGTATACTCACGACTGGTGCGCGAGGCGCCGAGCGTGCTCAGGGCGTTGTTCAGGTGGTTGTACTCGTCCTGCGCCAGGCATAGTCGCTGCTGCTTCACGTCGTAGATCTCCTTTTTCGCCTGCAATCAAAAGAGAAAGAGAGACTTCATTTTCGGCTCGATTTGCGATTTGGTTTACAAGTATGTAGAGCTCGGAGAGTAAATGCTTGCAACAACGGGGGTATTGTTCGCAGACTCGTGGATCACGAAATTTTCTGTTTCGACGTGTAGTTTTTTAATTTATTGCCTCGAGAAAACAACGTGGCTTGTAATTGCAATAAATTTGCGAGGAATTGTAAGGGCAGCCGTTGGAGGAACGAAAGTTGCAAGAAAATTTCGTGATGTTTAATGCTGCTGATTATTCATCTAAGATATTTTGTACTTTCTAAAAATATGATAACGTGGAAAGAAATCTTTTTACTTTCACATTTTATTGACCCATTTTCAAGCTAAATATAAAGCGACTGGACTGGAATTATCTAAAATACTTCGCATTGTGTGCTGTTAAACAAGATTTAAAAAAAATACATTCAGGTTTGAAAATTCAACTCTGAAATTTGCTAAAATAATAGTTATCAAATGTAATCGTTGTTAATTCCAAATTTAAATAACAGTTTAAAAATGTAAATGTTTGAAATTTCTATTTCAAGTAAGAACCAATCCGGTATCGATGCACATCCAGAAAAAATTTATTCTGCATTTACAGAAAAAAAAAAAGATGCTGGAAAAGGAATCCCTCGAGAGACGCTGTCGATTATGCAGACGAGGGCGCAATAATAATTATTTGCGCTCGGCGTCTCGGGAATCTATTTTCGGAGTCGTTTGGAAATTCGGGTCGACTCGAGCCGCATTTGAATATTCACGCATATTCGTGGGGTTCACTGGACCAAAACAATTTACACGCGAATTAGCCGTGCTCCGAATTCGTGCAGTTAATTCCACAGCCAACTGGCTAATGCAAAATTTAGATTTAATATTGCTTTTTGGGAAATGCGTATGGCTGGTCAAAAAGAATTTTGGGCAAGGAAATTTGAATAGAAGTTTTTGTAATTTTTCTAATTCTTGCGCTCAATGTTTGCTTCTAATAAATTTTGGGATTTAATTTACCAACGGAAATAAAAACTGAAGCGTTTCAAGTGTAAACTCGAAACCCTAATATTTTCCCTTGACATACAAAAAAGATTTTATGTTTTTTTTTTTCGGGACTCGGGCATTAATTAAAATGCGAAGAAACTCGAAAGCAATTTAGTTTTAAAATTCCAGAAGCTGATCGTGAATTAAGATTAAACGAAAACATGCAATCTAGAAAATTACTAAATACTTAATGTAATTTATGATTTTTGCTTTCAAACTTTGAATTTTGATATCAGAAAAAATAGCACTAATTAACACTTACAAGTATGAGTATTATTAAAAAGCTATTTTTAGCAGATTTTCTAAAATTGTTGATGTCATAAAAAAAACTCTTAATTTTTAAGGAATTTAGAGCTGGCACTTCCAAAGACGGTTTGGTAAAGTTTCACTGCAATTAGTAAATATTCGCTAATTTGCGAGAGCACGTCTACCAGTCTTACTTCTTTAGAACCATAAATCAGTAAACACTCGTCGATTACACGGAAAAGTGACTTAAATTTAGAGCGAACGCGGTTTTATTTTAAAATTGATAACTGGCTTTTGCGATTAAAAAGAAAGTGAAAATTCGAGTGCTGTTGATAAAGCACCGAACGATTAGTGAATGAATAAATCGCTTCCGCGAAGAGATTGCTATTTTTACACCCAATTTTAGTTTGCGTTTTATCGATCGCGTGATAGAATTCTGATTTTTTATCGACTTTCTAGATTAGAGTCAAGATATACTTCTTTTCTTTTTAAATAGTAAGCTTAGAAATGTCTTATCAAAAATTGATGACTTCATATTTGCAAAGAATGATATTTTTGAGGAAATACATTTGGAGATTGAAAAAATGAATCAACAGTTGTATAATAATGAAACTATTTTAAAAAGGTTTTTATAAAATTTTATCTATGAACTTTCGCGATTTACTTTCAATTAGAGATTGCGTTTCTACCAGAGCAATTTTACTTAGAGATTGCAAGATAAGTTTTGTATCTATTCAAAATACGATCGATAATATCAGTCGATTTATCTAGTATTACATAAAGTTGGTGAATAAGAACTAAATATGAAAACAAGTTATACATTTCAAAATCAGGAAATCTCGCATTCCGTAAACAACTTTTTTTTTTAAATATTTATTATCTTATCGTTACATAGTGAAAATTATGTATTGGCCAAATTATCAACACTTGCGATATTGTTTTAATTAGTTCCATGCTGGTATCAAATAATTATGATATACTTGCTAATGTAATTTTGTACGTTATTAGAGTTTAGAAAAATAGGTTTTGATCAAAAGATATGGCAATAATCTGTTACTTATCACTCAATAAATTATAGAAAGTTTGTTTTTGAGATATAAAATACACTTGTTAATGTAATAGCATCAGTGGCGTAAACTTTTAATATTAATTTTCTCGTAGAAAATAACGGTACAAAGTCTCCTTAGAGTAAAATTAAAATAATAATTTTCAAGTCAAAGAGTCTATATTTATCGAGTGATGATGAGATTAAATTTGTTGGCGATTTTAATGAATATTTTGCGTAAATATTCAAATACTGTTTCATTAATGCTACCAGGACTAGAAATTGCAGTTGCAACTTTTTCAAAATTTAAGTTTCTAGTAACCTTAATAAATCATCCTTAATCCTAATAAAAATTCTAAAAAATCATAATATTTTACAGTTTAAAGTAGAATTTCGAAAGAAAAGAATCTTCCGCTCGAATTTGAAATTGAAAGCCCAAATCGCCTCCTCCTCCCTCGTTGAAAAACTAAAGCAGCAGCAGCTGCTGCTGGCACATAAATCGGCTCGGGGCATCGGTAGCCGCGCGAAAATTATTGATTCTCGAGATCGGGCTCGCTCTCGGGCCGCGTATCTCGAATTTCATCGAGTTTAAGCCGGGCGTTCGCTCCCGGCACAGAAACACGAAAAAGCGCCTTCGAGCGAAACGCATCGATAATCGCGCGGAGCGGCATTCCGCGCCTCTCTCTCTCTCTCTCTCTCTTACTTGCTCTTGAGATTTAGCAGAGCTACGTACGCACCGATCGGACGATTCGAGGTTGCCGAGTTTCGCAGTTGAGAGATGAAGGTTTTGTTTGCGGAAAAATTTCAAGAGGAGGACGCCGTGAGCGGTATTGAGAGGTTTTCGTGAATTGTGATATTTTTGCGAGCTCATCGGAAAAAGTAGAGACTTGAATATACTTTAAGCAAACGAGGATTTGCTAAAGAGTTTTTAAAAATTTATCAGTAGATAATTTGATAAACTTATTTTGTGCAGATTATTTTAGTTTGGCGTTATTTAATTCTGAATTGTTGGACTTGAAGCGAGGAAACAATGTTTTATTGTTCTTCAAAGTTATGTTTTTACAATGTTATCGAAACCGGTTGGTCTAATGCATAATTTCTGAAATCTATATTTATTACACAAACAGGTTATTTGTTATTTTGCTTGAAGAAGCTGAATGAATTTGCGATAAGTTGTAAACGACGGATTTTGTTGAAAACTATTAGAAAAACCTATGCGTCTTACATAAATTATAAAACCAACTTCCTATTATGAAGATTTATCAAAAATGTTCTCCAAGACTTTGTGCATAAAATTAGCACACTCTTGTACTTTTCAACGAAAATTATGTTATAGAGAAACGTTCCCGATTTTACAAAATACGGTTTTTTGTTTTCTTGCAAAATTCAGATCTCTTTTTTACGTCTGGTTTATAAGATTACAGGCAGAAAGGCGATCTTAAGCACTTAAATAGGGTTTTCGGGTCCGAAAAAAACGTCAGTAGCAGTGACAGGTTTTCGCCTTAAATTACATTTGACGAAACATGAGATTTCTGTACTGCTGCAGTAATGCTCGAAAACCGTGTTGTGTTTTCGTGTATACTTAGAGCTTCGCGAACGGTCATTGAAAGAGCAAACACGCTGTCGTCTTCGAAAAATCGTAATAACCATTATGGCGAAATCCACCGTTCAATGGAATATTTCAGCTGTTTATTTAACAATCATTGACATAATTGCGAGACACTCTTTAAAAATGCAGATATTCGACGTTAACGATGCCTTTAATTGCTCGGAATTTCATTCATAAACCGGAGAATCCATTATGCAAATTGACGTCGCGAGCCGAATCCATTAAAACCGATTTCGAGGTCAGAAAGGATACATCATTCGCCGGGCGATTTTTTATACCGATTAAGACATTTTTTCTCCGCGACACATTTTTTGCCTCCACGGACGGAGCCTGCCGTCGATACGTAAACATTTGCGAAATTGCGGCAAGTCGCAGCTCGGCTTGGAAAGTTCGGCGAGACTCCATTACGGCAGGTTGCTCGTCGCAAGATGCAGCAGCGGGAAATCCACAAAAAAGAAAGAGAAAAAAAAAACAAAATTCCCCATCGAAATCACTGAGAACATGATCACACCCACTACTCCTCGAGAGCGGAAAACGGATTCACTGAGCACAGAGGACGGAGGGGAGTAGTAAGAGCGAGCCTCGGGATTCCTCCGGAGGAATCCGGCTCTGATCCTCCACATTCCAGACTCTGCCGCGAGCGAATCTAAGCCATTCGGCGTCACCACTGTAAACAACGAAACTTTATACACCGTAGGACGATGGCGATCCTTACGTATTCGCAGTAGTAGTAGGCCGTAGCGTCCCTGTCGTCGCGGCGCCGGTAGCACTGTTCCCAGTAGAACCTCTGGATCTGCTCGTCGTTCTCGTAGTCGTTCTGGTAGCACATTCGCATCCGGTACTGCGACACCACGTTCTCGTAGATCTGTTCCTCGCGGTGCGGTTGGTTCTGCTGGTTCTGCTGTTGCTGCTGCTGCTGGTGCTGCTGCTGCTGCCTCTGCTGATGCTGGTACTGCTGAAGCTGCAGCAGCTGCTGGTACTGGTGACCATTGAGCTTCTGAGCGTGGTTCTGCGGTTGATGGACATTGTGTCTGTAGTAAGCTTGCTGCTGTTGCTGCTGCTGCTGTTGTTGCTGCTGCTGCTGCTGTTGGCGCAGCTGCTGCTGATGCTGGAGCAACAGTTGGCGGTAATCGTAGCGGTTCTGGTAGCTGTTGATGATGCACTGCTGGGGGTAGTACGCCTGGGCGTTGACGACCTTCTTATTATTATTATTATTGGCATTACTGTGGTTGTAGCCGTCGACGTAGCTTCGGTATTGGTGCGCCGGTACGAGTACGCAGAGGGTGTACTGGCGGTCCATCCTTCTCTGGTCTGTTCTCCTCAGTCGGTTGCGCAGAGGCACATAGTTTGCTTGCGCGCGCGTGCTGCTGGCTGCTCCTCTCTCGCGGAGCAGGATCACCTCATCTTCGCGAAGGCCTCCACCAGACTGGTCGGTTACGGGCCCGAAATTCCGATCCCCACCTCCTCTCTCTCTCTCTCTTGCGCGCGCGCGCGCGCGAGCGAGCGAGCGAGCGGCCGGCCGGAGAGGCTCAATTTTTAAGGGATCCCCTTTTTCCCTTTTTTTCCTCTCTCTCTCTCTCTCTCTGCCGGGATCCTTCGCCGAGCGTGCTTCTCTCTCGCGCTGGAGCCGACGCGCGCTATGCTCCTCCTCCTCCTATTCTGCTGCTTCTCCTTCCTCGCTCTCTCTCTTCGCTCTCCTTAGCGTCCTCTCTCTGTCCGTCTCTCTGCCGAGCGAGAGAGGCGGAGATAGCACTCTCTCTCTCTCTCTCTCTCTCTTTCTCGATGGTCGAGCAGCCTCGGCCAGAGCTCTCCCGAGCGCGGTCCGCGACTCTCTTTCTTCCCCGGCGTAAAAAGGCGGGCCTCATCTCGGGGCCCCGCTGCCGCTGCTGCCGCTGGTTGCAGGAGCGTAAGCGCCGGCTCCCCACGCTAGCCGGTGCCGCGCTGCTCTATAAATATACGGCTTCTGGGGAAAACGCTTTTTTCAAGCGCTGGATTTATTTTTTGCGACCGGCCGGGGGAACCTTGATTTACGGAGTTTGAGCACGTACTGGATTTAGTCCGAACCGAGAGGTAATTACTAGAAGGCGGGCATTTATATACCTCGAGACTTCGATAAAAATCGTTATTTTAATTGGCGAATTTCAGTAATTTTGTAGAACAATATTTTTTTAAATACTCAAATTTCTTTTATATTTTCTTACGAGCAGAATCTGGATGTAAGCATTTGATAAAGAACTGTGGATCAGAATTCTTTCAGCTTCGGCAAAAGGGGAGATATTAATCAAGTTCTCAACTTTGAAAAACATTGAGAGATATTTTTGTAATTGCGGTCTTTACTATTCGAGCATTATTGCATTGCATCACATTTCGGCCGCAGAAGAGCCATTCCTCATCGTCGCGGCGTTTGTTTTGTCGAGCGGCCGGCGTATATCATGAAGATTTCGTGACTTTGAGAGATTATCGTTTCATTCTCCTCGCATTCTTTCCAGCGTATTTTTTTCGCGACTCGGCCGCTGCACAGCCTTCCGCAAGTGTGCAAGTTTTTCTCTTTGCACGTGTGCGTCTTGACTTATTGGTCTGCTCCTACCGAGGCGCTCTTTATAGGTTACATAAAATCGATCTAAGGCTCGCTGCGGTAGTAAATATCGATTTATTTCACGACAATAAAGCTTTACATTTTTACGAGCTGTAATTTTCAAAGTTCGTGCAATAAAAACCGTCGGCACATGGCATTAATTCGACGAGCGAAGCATTACAAATTCATTAAGCGCCCGGTTTTGCGGGTTAGGAAATTGGTCCCGAAGTCCCAGTCGCAAGGGGTTCGAAAAAGCTTGCCCCCGTCTCAAGGGCGCGGGAAGCAGAGCGCCTCGGCGTCGGAGGGGTCCGCGGGCCTCGGCGTACGCGAGTGGCGCGCGCGCGCGCGAGCGGCTCGGAGCGGAGTAGGGGTATTGGGCCCTCCGAGGTCAGGGTACGACCCTGCGAGGAGGAGAGAAGGAGATGCTCGCGCTCGCGCGGTCCCGCTCTCGGACGGTGTGTAGTAGTAGAACCGACCTTGAGTCGCGCATTATGCCCCGTCCTTGTTGGAATTTCTGGGGCTTGCTGGTGTGTGGACCCATCAGCATGACTGCGATCATCCACCGGCCGCGCGGAGTACGAGGCGAAAAAAGAGAGAGACTCCTTCCTTCTCTCTCTTTCTCCTTCTCGTTGGTGCAAGCTCATTTTCTTTGTCTCTCTTTGCCTTTTCCATCTCTGCCCCCCTCCCTTCCACGGGCCCTGCAGCAGCACGGCAGCGCGGCTCGCTTCGCTCCTCGTCCCCTCGAGCATCCACGGCGCTGCCGCTGTACTCGTAACCCCCGCGCGGGAGAGTACTATATATATATATATATATATATATACTCTCTGTCTCTCTCTCTCTTTCTCGGGCCCGTTCTATTCGCGCGGGCTTGAGGAGAGCGAGAGGTAAAAAATATACGGAGTTTCGTTCTCGTTGCGGACGAGTTTCGCTCGAGAGTAAAACGATAAAGATTTTGAGTAAAAAATTCGAAAAATTTTTCCTCGTTCGTGTAACGCCACTTTTATGCCGCCGCAATCAAAATTTAAATTAGATTGATAGGCGAGGAATTTCGGTTAAGTAATAAAAAATGTTATGGCCCGTACTATTGTACAGTGGAAATTAAAGCTTCCGAAACATTATTAAAACATTAATCAAACGAGTGCTGGACCAATAATTGACTATGAAATGTTCTATTATCGATCGATAAATAGTTTCATTTCCACCGGGAATGTTAATGTCCTTGTTTTTTAAAAATCTTTTTTTTTGCAATTTCAGATTGCTAAATTGTTTACTGCACGAAAAAACGAAATTACCATCTCCATCAGAAAAAAAGGAGGCCCTTTCTATTTTTTAAAGAAAATTAGTAATAATCACCGCCCTCGCACAAGAATGCCATTAACCGTCCCGTATTTTTCCCACAATCGTCGTTCCCGATCCTCGGGAGCATCGAAAAGCTCTTCTATGCAGCGCAATCATCTTTTTAATAAGGCTCGGCGTCGGCATTCCTCCCTCATTTTCTCACGAGCGCTTGCATATTTTCGCCGGACTCGGCGACGATGCTATCGCGAAAAATAGAGCCTGACGCCGCCGCCGCCGCCGCCGCCGTCGCTGCTCGCGGCCGCCTTCGTTCTTTCGTTCGTTCGTTCTCCCGCGCAGGAAATGTCGGTCAATGCACGCAACCGGCGGAAGAAACGTCAACTGACTGAGCCTGAGCTGGGTTTCTCTTCAAGAGCATTGTCTTTTAATTGAGCGAGAGTCGCGTGGTAAGGCTCGCGGCTTTTTTCTTCTTGCCTATAGTTTGGGTAGGGGAGAAATGTTTGTACTTTG
Organism: Ormyrus pomaceus; assembly: GCA_900474385.1. Classification (NCBI taxonomy): domain Eukaryota; kingdom Metazoa; phylum Arthropoda; class Insecta; order Hymenoptera; family Ormyridae; genus Ormyrus; species Ormyrus pomaceus. The sequence continues at coordinate 94,367 of UCOM01000214.1, forward strand.
GATTTTCGAGTTTGGCTAGTTTTCGCGGCCATTTTTTTTAAATAAAACTTATTCATTTTGTATCGCGAGATTTTTATTTATTTAAAATTCATTGATTTACGTGCGTTTTGTGCTTGGCTTTATAATTATACAGGATGAAAATCGATGCCTCTACGCTACAATTAAAATAATAAATAATCACGACACCTTATCTTAGGTGGATGCCAGAATGACTGGCTAGAGAACACAGTGAACTTTTCGAAACCGTTAGTTATAAGGTCACTATCGCTTCAAGCTACTAAATGTCCCAACCGCTGACATATCACGTTGTATAAAAAAATAATTAAAAATCCTTTTGTGTTCATTTTTAATGTATTATTATTATATTTATATCTGTATTTTCTGATTTCATCTTTTATCGTTTCTTACTTGTTTCTTTATATGAAAAAAATTGATTCACTAAAAGTTTTTCTTTTAAAATAAAAGATTGTAGTGGAAAAGTTAGTGTTCAATTTTCTACTTTTTAAGCTACACAAATTACTGTAAATTCATTTCATTTCAAGAAATAAACTTTCAGAAGAAGTATTTATACAGCCTTTTGAAAATAACGTTTTAATAATTAATTTAATCAATGCTTACATTACACGCATGCAAATTGAAAGCTGCTGCATTACCAGCAAACACGAGTCGAACTTATCCGCGTAATTATCGTCATTAAAGACAATTTTGTCAAATGCAACTAGACAATTTATAACGCGAAAATCACTCCTGCCACCAAAATCTCGGCGCACATAAATTACGAAAAACACACTGGTGTTTGCATAACCCAACGAGAACGACTTCTCCGAAGTCGAAAAAAAGGGCCCAAATATTTCTCTCCACGTCGTCCGCTATCGAATCGTCATCGACGCAAAAAACAACAGCTATCGCGGCTAGAATCTTCTAGATTAGAAAAAAAAAATGCAGGAGTTGCAGCAGCAGCAGCAAAGACAAAGGGGCAAGGAATACATCCTCGGCGATTTATGCCCTCCCGAGCGCTGAATACCTAACTGATTGCTGAATTCCACGGCGTTCGAAACGGTCCCGAGAGCGTTTTCTCCTAAACTGTATATATACACACACAAGATCTCGGCTGCAGCATCTCGTTAAGGTGAGATTCTGCTGTGTTTTTTTTTTCGCCGAGACGGAGATGGGGAATTAAGATTTCGATTGTTCCTCGGATAAAGGAGTATTCCTGAGCCTAGGAATGCTAAGGTGACCTGTGACTCTTACAAAGTGGCTGAACGCTCGACTAATTTGTCAGGGTAGAAGACCGACTTCCAAGGAAGAGATAGATCTAGATTTTGAATTGTTTTTTGCTTCGAAGTCAAAGTTTTAAAAGTTATATAACCCGAGATTCGAAGAATGTACGTGGTTTCTAAAGTTAATTATTAGAGGAATGTTGCGTCATTCGTTTTCCGTCAGGTTCTGATATTAAGTTTTCGAGCTTCATCGATCAAAATACGAGTGTCACAAAGAAAACGATTACTGTATCGAATCTTTTTAATTTCATTGATTGATTCCTTTCATTCCACTATTAGAGTTTTAGAAAGTTATATATAGAAGTCATATGGAATAATTATCTCGGGATGGAAATAATTGTCCCTCATACTTCATTATAGTTAATTTACAAAAAAAACTCATATCGAATGATTTCAATTTTCTTATTCATTGAATCTGCTAAATTGCTTCTTATTCATTTTTTAATGTATTCCATTAGCAAAAAGAAAACATTTAAATTAACAAGATTTCTATTATAAAAGTTGTTATTCAGCTCTCCATTTTTTTAATTGCAAAAAGTATAAATTGATGCGGTTGAATAAAACAGAATTCAATAAATGCATTAATATTCTCTACGTACGTTTTTCTGCTACTTTCTATTTTCTTTAGGCATCTAAAAATTTTAAAAGATAATAAAAGGAACATAAACTAATTTGCAGTCTACGCACCTTTTAGAATCCTCTTTTTCATCTTGCATGTGAATTCGTTTTTTCTGATTTTGTTTCGGGAAAAAAAAATAATTGCGGGAAGAACTAGAATAAGAAAGAAGCGGAGAAATTAGCCTGCGTATCGAGGGACACAACAACGAAATGAATAACATCTCTAAAGTAGTAGAAGGAAGAAGTCAGCGCAAGAGAGAAAGATGGAGCTCGATCGGTTCTTTGCGGATGATGAGAGAAAGAGAGAAGGAGGAAGGGGGTATTACGATATGCATACTAGTGAAAGAGAAAAAGCGCAGGGAGGGGAGGAGGGAGAAAGAGAGGAAGGTGTACAAACGAACTGAACACGTTCTCTCTCCTACGTAGCGTACAGAGGAAATCTGAGGTACGTATATATACAGCGAGTAAAAGAGAGAGAGAGGTGCATTCTTAAGAGAGAGAAGGAGAACGAGCTCGCAGGGCACACTATCGAAGGCGCAAGCATTCGTGCGCAAGAGAGAGAATACCTATATACCGCGCATATCCACCTCTTTCTCTCTCTCTCTCTCTCTCTCCCTCTCTCACCGGCTGTAAAAGAGAGAGAGAGAGAGAGAGAGAGAGAGAGGGAAAAGGCACGATGGACGAGAGGAGGGCTGGAATGCAGCCGAGTGAGGAATTCCGGCCCCTCCCGCATATTTATCTGAGCAGCTTGCTCGCTCGCTCTCCCGCGTATCTGTATATATATGTATGTGAGTGCCTCGAGGGGCCCCGAGAGTGAGGCCCCTTTTATAGTGCGCATGTCCGGTTGGTGGGGGGTGGCTGCGCGCGCGCCCGCGCGCCAATGTGTGCGTGCGCCCGCTGTATGCCTAGTGCTGGAATGCCGCGGCGTTTATTTGTAATTATGGGGGATTCGTAGTTTTCGTGACAGACATGAGACCCCTCACGGGCCTTGCCCTTTCGGCATTACGTTCGCTCTGGCAGCGGCGCAATGTCGTTCGGAGATTTTGCTAAATTTTTTAAAGTTAATGAGCCGAAGGTGGCAAGAAAAAATGTTATGTAACTATAGCGAATAGCTAGGAAAGGATACTCTCCTTCATGTCTCTTGTGTTAACTTCTCATTAGTATTGAAAATCATAGTGATCCTAGAAGATTCGGAAGATTCAATGTCAAATTGTGCGAGAAAAACATTGAAATTTTAGTATTCGAAGATGACTAACTAGAAGTAAGAGGTTCTAAAAAGCTTTTCCAACCGTTTTCTCCCAATTGTAAATTTATGTAGGTGTGGCTGCTCGCGCAGGGTGGAAATTATGCCCATTACTTGCTTTGCGATCCTGACACAGGAAACCAGTCACGAATTCCGGAGGGAAAATTAAGTTCCCCGGGTTCGGAAAGGAAAAGAATAAGGAAGGAGAAGGAGGGAAAACGCGCCAGGTGTAGAGCCGCGTAACCAAAGTCAAGGATCTGAAATTTTTGCCCAGTTCTCATCGTGATGAGGCGGTTTGCAGGGCGGTTCCGAGACAAATAATTAGTTTCCAATTTCCAAGGAATAACATCCTAGGAACACACCCATCGGGTCCAGTTTCTCATTTTTACGAGTTCTTTCTTTCGGCTGAAATTCCCTTCTGTCGGATTCCATTATGTTTCCTCATTTCTCTTCAGCTCTCTGACCGGTAATGAACTTCCGGAGACGTGGAATGCTTCCTTTATTTGGAGAGGGATGCCTGTATTTCCGGAGTCACAGGTTGAATCATTTACTATAATAGGTTCGCAGTAATTTGATGGTTGGTGCAGTGTAACATGAGAAACGTTGAACAAAATCAAAAACAGAACGGGCAGGTGTCCACTTTTTACATTTCTGGCATTCTAAAATTATCAACGGTTTTCATCTTTTAACCCACCAATTTTAAAACAATTTTTAAGGAATCTACTAATTTAAGTTCAGCCGATTATTCTACGCGGAAATCAACATCTTTTCATTCTCTTTCAGAAAAGCCGAGCCTTTTAAAAATCTTTTTCACTGTGACAAATTACAAAATCCAAATCATCCGAGTCAAAAATGACTTAAGCAGTCATAATTCTTCAACACCGTATAGACGAGCATTATAAATCATTTTACTGGTAAACAGAAGAACAGCTTACATAACTCAAAATGCTTCAAAGCTCCTCTGCAACACTTATGACCTATCCGCAATTCAAACAAAACCTCGAAGAAATCGTTTTCCCGTACGGGCCCCTCGGAACAAAAGGGAGAGGGCCCCAAAAAACAAAAAAGCGCCTCTCTTTCCACGCGCTCATGAAAAATTCGGAGAATTTCAAAACTCTAAAGCGAAAGATAGACAGACAGATAGATAGACTCCGCGCGGCAAGACGTCGAGCGAAAGAAAAAAAGATGAATCCATAAAAAAAGAAAGAGCGACGAACGGGACCCCGCGAGGCTTGCCGGGCCCCGAGAGAAGATTAAAATAATTAAGTTTAGGGTTAGTCCCGAGCCAGAGAAGGAGAGCGCTACCGGGCTCACGTGATCGCCCTGTGGCTACCGAATTCCGTGCGTGATAGTTTTCGAGAGAGAGAGAGAGAGAGAGAGAGAGGGAGAAAGAGGGCCTTACACGCGCCCAGAAAGAGAAAGAGAGAGAGAGAGGAGAAACTAAAAAAAGAACGGACGAACGAACGAACGAAGAGGAGGAGTAGGTAAAAAAACATTGACGAACAGCCGCCGCGGCCGCCGCCGCGCCGCCGGCTGGGGCCCGAGGGAGAGGGGAGGCAGGGCCGTCGAAGGTCGCGCGTTGAAGGCCCCAGCCCTTACGCACGTCTCTCTCTTTCTCTCTCGCACTCTGTGTGTGCGCAGACGCACAAGTGTGTTTGTGCAATACGGAATTCCTGAGTTCGCGGGCCCAGTCCCCGCTTGAACCTGCGCGCGCGTGCCTTCCTTCCACTTTTCGAGGGCTCCGGAAAATATTTTTGTTATCATTAAGGAGCAGAATTTGATTTTTTTTTTTATGGGTACAGCATTTTGATAATAAAACTTTTTGGAGTTGTACAGCGCCAAATCTTTCAGTTGATTTTGTATTAAAAATAATATTTTTCAATGTAGCTTTCATAATCTCCTTAAAAATTTCATAAAACTTATATAAAACTAAAACTCATACCCATACATTTAACTGTGTTCCTTCAAAACATGTTTTTGCGAATCTTCTAATGTGCTTTTAATTGAGAGGTCTAACATAGTTATAAAATCTAAGAATGATGAGATCACCTCTATTTTATACTCCTCCTTTTCGTTTCGAGAAAGTTAATTTTCGAATTACATATTATCCTCATAGGGGGGGCCATTGCGTCCGAAGACCATTTGACTTCTATGAAAAGGAACGTCTCGCATTTAGCAGAGCATCTACGATAAATTCTAATAACAAAGCGTAGCAAAGCCTGTCCATAAAAATGCACTCATCAAACTTTTTGACCCAAAGAAACAAAGTGAACCGGCGGAGGGCCAGACTAATCATCGTCGAGGCACCGAAAAGAACCACTTGAAAAAAATCGCTCCGTCGGAGTCACCGAGCAGTCCTAACGATTTCGCATTTTTTTTTCTCTCATTGTTTTCTCCGGCATGAAAGACCATTAAAAGATTGCCGAGTCGACCTTGGACGAAGGTCCTTTCTGGAGATTTCCTTCAAGGAATTCGCTCTGTTTCGTAGCCAGTAGTAATTAACTTTTTAAGCACAAGAAATGCAATAAAATCAGCTCAACTTTTAGGAAGATATTAAGCTTTCCGAGTAGATTTGACTTCACTAACAAGTAGGGTATAACCAACGTATACTTTTTGAAAAAGTTCAAAATTCACCGAGTCACGCAATACCTTACTCGATAAAGGCAAGAATAAATAAAGCAATTTTTTTTCCGAAATTTTTCTTTAACGGAAAATCGCATTCATTTCCCCGAAGTTTCTTTCTAGCATTGCCGGCGTTGACAGCTCGCTCGGACTGCGCATTGCGCAGGTAGGTGTACATATATATATATATAAAGGCGAGAGGAGCTAAGCTAAGCGCTTGCGGAGAAAAGGAAAGGCCTCTCTCTCTACTCGCGAGGAACGCGCGGTGATGAGATCCGGTTTTTGACCTGCGCCAGGCAGCGCGTACAGAGCCACGGCATCTGCCAGGAGGACGCAGGTATGCGCAAGCGCGCGAGTCCACGAGAAACGCGCGAAACGGATTCGATCGTACGATGCCCGACGTTTCCAGATGCTTTTCGCAGTTTCGCTCGAGTTGCCGAATGCCGACGACGGTTTTGGTCGCTCCTTTTTTTTTTTAACAATCTTTCGAAATTTTCGTAGCTGTTGAACAAGGTATTTGAATAAGAGTTTGCGAGCTGCTTCCCGGAACTGAGATGTGCAATACTTGGCAAAACCTAACGCGCAGCATTTGGAATTTTTAAATGTTAATTCTTAACTTTTATTAATCCGTCTCTTTTCTCTCTTACCTCTTACATTCCTAAGTGTCAATTATTTAGCGTATTTATTTCCTCTAGTAATCAGTATGGTAATCGCGACGGAATTTATTGCTATTTATCTTGAAGTTTTTTATTTTTGCCGACTGTTAAATTGACTTGTTAATGTAGAACCAATAGCTTTAGGGTGAATTCCTTTATTCCACCTCTGGTGAAGTTCATATTTCTTTCCGCCTTTAATTTATAGCTTAGACAAATGCAGATGCTAATCCGAACGCAATTTTAAAGAAAGCTTCAAACGCGCTGAGCAAATAGAAAAAATTCAAAGGAACATCTCTAAAACTTGAAGCTTAAAATATGAGGCTGCAGATTTATTATTTCGAAAAAGTTGATCTCCAATCTAGAAAAGGCAAGCCATCAGGCGAGAGCAAAAAAGGGGGCTCTATCCTCGAGAGTAAAAAAGATAAAAAATCAGTCCGCCTTCCCTATTTCTCTCTGCGGACGTGCGCTCTCGGCTCTCGGCGGGTATCCTCTCTCTCTCTCGCTTTCCTCTCCTTTTCTTCTCTTTTTAAATGGACCTGGCCGTACACCGGGCGATGTGCTACTGTGTACGCGCGCGAGCGGCTTAGCTGTTTACGCGGTAGCTCGCCGACGTCTCGAAAAGCCCGAGCGTTCGATTCCACAGGAAGTGGGGGACTAAAGACAAGCTTTTTCAATGGCTTCGGCCGATGGAAACGTGAGAAAATTTTCTTTATTCATTATTATGAGATTTCATTTTTTATTCAATCGAATTTTCGATCGGAGCAAGCTGCTGGTCTATTTATGGACTACGGCGAATTTCGGCCCTTTGGGCACAAGATAATAATTGTTTACATCGTCAGTGCAATTTAAAATAAGCAATGCAGTATACTGGTAGCAATAATGGACAAAAAATCCATTCATCAGTAAAGCGTTCCCTTGCATCCCAAGGATGAATAGACGCGAAATCCCTTGCATATTCAAAATCTCTACACCGATCCAAAAGTTGCCCGCACAAAGGGCCACAAAGTGTCTAAAGTTTCTGATCGCTGCGTATCCCGGGAGCGTGGGAGAAACGGGAGAATTTCCCGACAGACGGCACGCGAGCTCGGCGAGAAAAAAAGGACTGCACGCTCCATCTCTCCCTCTCTCTCTCCTTTTTGGCTTCTTCGTAGGGGCGCAACAATGTAATGAAAAGCATTTTCCGTTCGACTCGCTCTCTCTTTCCGCCTCGGCCGGCGTGGTGAATCGGAGGAATTCGCTTCTGGAATGCGGTTCTCTGGTGAAAATGCGCGGCAAAGTTCGCCGGAGTTTTCGGAGCAGGTGGCTTTTCATGGGAAATTTTGCTGTTTTGACCAATTTTCTTTCGACGCCCCGCTTTTGGGCAGTGGATTTCTTGGAGAAAAGCGAAATAAATCTTACGTGAATGGTGCTGTTTACGCAATTTTATGGACCATTTATTCTTTTTTGTATATAGTCATTGACATCTGAAATAAATCAAGTGCAAGTGGCAAAATTTACCATCAAATGAATTGAAGCCCGAAAGTAAGGGACATTCCTTAAAAATTAAATCAAAGAGTAATCCTTTTATTAAGGAGGTGTAAATAAATCCTTTTATTGATATTAATACCGCCGATAGAGAGCCCGAGCCGCCGCTAAATTTTTTTCGAATTTTTGAAAAAAATTTAAATTTACGAAAGTTACTGCTTGTTAAAGTTCCTTTGTGATGTCACGCCGTCGCCGCACATCAAAGGATGCCGCCGCGGCTCCGTGACGTCACAAAAATTTCAGACCGCTGTACCTCCTCCAGTTTCGAAGATATCACAAAAATTCCAAAACTTCACAAAGGAAACGCGGCCCGATCTATTAGGATAAGTATTAATTAAAAAGCAAATTACGGGCGTTTCTTTTCTTTTAACTCAAAGGAATGCCGCCTTCTTAAAAATCTCATGATGAATTCAAATTATTTTATAAATGAAAAAACGTATAAGATTATGCAAATATTAATAAATTAATACGACTATTTATTCGCGAACTCGTTGTGCAATAAAAGTGTAGTATTTAAAAATTAATACCTGGCGTCAAGTGCATGCACTTGTAAAAGACCATTTTTTATTTTACTAAATGCTGTACATCGACTGTACATTAGCCATAATACTGGCCCTTCGTTACGATGATAAATTTCTTAAATATTGCGATCGAATTATGTTGTACTTTAACATTAATTTACAATTTATATTTGCCAAATTGTTCATTTAATCGTAAATTAAATTCTCTCAACAAACTAAAGATCTTAAATTCATTAACAAAGGCAATTGAAAAGAATATCTCCTCTCAGCATTCAATTCCCCCGAAATGTATCAATTCGCTCATCGTCGAAAAATGCGTTTCTCCTTACTTACGCCCACATCGCCGGACAAAAAGTCGCGCCGGCCGAATTTTCGGCCTTCTCGGGGTAAAAAGAAAAAAAAGCGAGCGAAAATAAGCCGGGCGAATTAAAAAATAAGAAGATCAGGCGGAGAGGCAAGAGAGCCCGGGGAGAGAGAGAGAGGAGGAATAAGGGCCTTATTTATTTCGAAGAGCGGTATCATGTCCGCGGGCCGGCCGGCCTCTCCTGCGCCGCACTGACGCTCGAGAAAGGAATTTCTCCGGGCCGGACAGCTGCTGCCGTATCTGCCCGGCGCAGCCGGCGAACAAAGGGAGGGAGGCGCTTTTGAAGAAAGACATTCTCAGGACGCACGTGGCCCGGCTATATGCACACGCGACTCGTCCCCGAGCCCTCGCCGCGCGTCGTGTGCTCTCGCTTTTTTTTTTATACCGTCGGGGGTTGTAATTCGAGAGCCCGAGAGTGTGCACCTCTCCTCCGCGCCGCGCCTGGATTTCCGATCTTCGAGGGGGGACACAGGGCTCTCTCAGCCCTTTGGCCAAAGTCGAGGAGGGAGTCGCTCGAACCGAACTAATGCACGGCCGATGATCGATTTAAAATGAGGGAGGTAAAAACCTCTGCCGGGTCTTTGCGCAAATATTTTCAGACATTTTTCTCTACCATTAGAATCGGAGAAAAACAATTTTCCATTTGAATATTGTAATGCAATCATTATTTAATTCAGTAGGAAAAAAGAAAAAGAAGTTTCAACTGGTCGAGGAGCTCCGCGCTGAATAATACGCAAGATCTTCCACATCGCTTCATGCGCATTACGTACAATTGACGGAGCTAATTCGTTTGTTTGTTACGTGAGGAGAAAATAGGGGAAAAGACATGTGTACGCATACATTCGCCGCACGGCGATGAATACTAAAAGCCTCTCGAGAGGATGTTTTCCTTTTGACTGCGCGAGTCATACGACAGATGGCGCCAGACTTAGCAATACCCAAATAGAAAACGCCGCTCGGCAGTTCGCGTTTCTTTCGGCCAAATTTCGTACGTCCGATCGCGTCGGCCGTATTTACGTTTGTCCGATGCGCGAAAATTTCGATTTTTCGAACGTGCAATAAGGGAAACGCTTAACCGAGTCACTGTAGAGTCGGCGGCAAACCAGTGAGATTACTCAACGATAGAAGAATTTCCTTTTATGTAATTCTGGTAATAAATTATGTAAAAGAATGCGACTTGGAAATTAATAACGAGCCTGTTTAATTATAGTCATTTTTTTACATAATTTTAACGAATAGTTTGAATAAACGACATTCTGAAAAGGAAATGTTCATAAACGTAAACAGCATTAAGTTCTGATTAACAAAGTATTTACCTACAAAAAACTGATTTTTATTCAAGGAACTCTAACGTCTTAAATTACATTGGACTATAGCGATAAATCCTTGAGATTTTATCTCTGCAGGAACTTTTTAAAATGAGATTTTTACAACGTACATTTTAAAAACGTATTATTAAAAACTATCTCAACAGAAAGTTTACATAAACGTACAAAACAACTCTAACGTAGCAGTAAAAAAATTTGCTATTCCAAGAGGAAAGTGCTTCAAAAAAAAGAGCCGAAATTTTGCCAACCGCCACGGAATTTTGTCGATCTTAAAAGCCAGAAATCGGCTGTGCTCGACGACGAATTGATCTAGCGCCGGCAGTTTTTCGTCCGCGGACAGAACGAATTCGCGCTAGCTCGCAGAACTCGGGAGACCTACTTCGCGAGCGAAAGCCGCGCGCACTCCGCTATACACGCCGCGTATACGTGTGTGTACGCGCGCGCACACGTTCTCGCGGCGGCGCGAGGAAACGTCGAGGAATTTTTGCCGGAAATCGCTGCCGATCGGCTCTCGAGTCTCGCCCTGCATGCATATACACATCTGCAGAGGCGAGCAAAGTGCAGCTGGGCTGCTCGACTTCCTTGGGCGCCGAGCGAGAGAGAGAGAGAGACTGGAATCTTCGCGGTAATTTACGGTTTTATCGTTGGCACTTATGCGAGTTCTTTCAGCTTCGAATCGGCGCGCTTTTTTCCTCTCGACGCGAGAGCTCGCCGTTTTAGAATTACAGAGGTTTATGCGCCCCGATCGTTACACATTGATGCCCGACAGCGAGGATGGGCCGAGCGTTTGCAGCTCCAGAGAGAGAGAGAGAGCTCTTTCGACTTTGGAGCTGCTCCGTTCTAATTACAATTTCTGCTCTTATATAAGCAGCTAAGCGTTTCGTGCCACAAGCACAATGACTTATTTTTCATTTATTTCTGATAATACTTTGTAATTATTACATAGTCGGATTTTATTGAATTGGCCAATCTGATTGAAAAACGCGTTAAATAATCGGCTTACTCGAGCAACTGAAAAGTTGATTCGGACACCTTTTCTTGCTGAAAAATCCCGAATTTTCGAAAACTCGCGTCTCTCCCAAAAAAAGAAAGGCGCAGCGCGCACACGCTAGCAGTCGAGCAGATAGCAGCGGTGAAAAAAGGAAACAAACGGCGCGTTCTGTTTACAAACGCTTAGATAAGAGGCGCCAGATTTTCGAAACTCCTCTCGAGCCGGTCAGAAAATCATATTTTAATAAACCGTTTAATATGGATTCCCCCGTCGCGGCTCGCTCATGTTTAATTCAGAGTTCGCGGCGGCGCTGTTCGATATATATTTCATTTTCAATGAAAGCATTCCACTACCGAGAGAGACGAAGGTCGGGAGAGAGGAGAGAGAGAGAGAGGAGCAACAGGTTCCTCCTCCCGGCCGTCGTCCTACGCTAGGCGCGCGCGCTCGTCCTATGCGCACCTTCGCGGCTACGTGAGCACCGGCTCCCGCCTCATGGCACTCGATCGCGCGCTCCGGATGCCCTGATCTGTCTGTCTTTTTAGCCGAGAGGCGTCGGGAAAAAGTTCGCCGCGGAAAGCGGGGACGGATTCTGAAGGGAATTGATAGAATTTTGGTATTTCAGGAGCTTGTATCTGGAGGTTCAGTTTTTGAGCTTTCAGTGCTTTACTAAAATTCGTTTTTGTTTTTTAACAGATTTCATACTTGTTAAAGTAAAATCGATTATTTTAATTTTTAAAGAAATTTCAAGGTTCATACCTACAGTAATTACTCGCAATAAAAAAGAAAGAGATAAAAATCTAAGAAATCTAAAAAATCACCCGACAAGCCGCCTGTAAAGTCCGCGGAGAAAATAAAAAATCTTCCCCGAAGAAAGACGATCTCTCGGCGCGGCAGCAGACATCTCTGACCGGCGGGCACTGGCGCCACGCGTGCAGTTACAATTATGATAAACGCCGCGGCTCGGGGGGGGGGAGGGAGGGAGG